>VZQC01004974.1:2901290-2916640 GCA_009823505.1 Rhizomys pruinosus
AAATAAGTTTTTTTTTTTTTTTTTGTCTTTTTGAGACAGAGTCTCCCTGTAGCCCCAGCTGACCTGGAAATCACTCTGTAGACCAGGATGGCCTTGAACTCACAAAGATCCGCCTGTCTCTGCCTCCCGAGTGCTAGGATTAAAGGCGTGCGCCACCACACCCGGCTGTTGTTTTTTTAATACAGTCTCCCTGTAGCCCCAGCCTACGCTATGTAGACCAGGTTGGCTTTGATTTCACAGAGATTCACCTGCCTCTCTTGAGAGCACCACCATACACAACTGAAAAAATGCTTTAAAAAAATTTTTTTTAATGAGTTTGAGAGAACCTGAGACTACAAACTGAGTTCCAAGCAAGCCTGTGCTAGAATGAGACACTGTTCCATTGCTGTCCCTGCTAAAACCCAAGTCAATATACGAGGACTTTTCAAAGGGGAATGAAAAATTAAATGATTGTCCCTAGAGTTAAGTTACCCGCAGTAGTACCAATTCCAGATTTTTTTTTTCTTTTTTTTTTTTTCGAGACAGGGTCTCCCTGTAAGCCCCAGCTGCCCGGGAACTCACTCTGTAAACCAGGCTGGCCTGGAACTCACAAAGATCTGCCTGCCTCTGCCTCCCAAGTGCTAGGATCAAAGGCGTGCGCCACCACGCCCGGCCAGACACCCTTTTAAAGACATCTAAGATAATTAATGGTGCTTTGCAGTTTCCTAAAACACCACACAGAAACCTGGTCCTGCTTGAGGGAAGTAAATGCTCGTGTCAGACTCCCCTTTGGTTATGCAATGCCGCTGAATATACAAATGAAGCACCGTGAGTGGCCGGAATGCACAGGTTCTCAGTAACTACTGTGCTGCTCATCTGCTCTAGGCTTTGCTAGATACCAGCAAATGTCACAGGAAGGCTGAAAGCCTCCAGCAATCCCTCTGCAGGCCCAAGATGCGAACTTCCTTGTAAACATAATCCTACATGCACAGCTCTGAGGCTACATCCTGGATGCTAATTAGGAGTATCACCTTTCATCACAGGGCCTCTAGGTTTCCGGCCTCTTCATCGACCCCATCTTGCTTCAAGTGCTGGAAATTCAATGCTTCCCCCAACCCCCACTGGTCTCCATGGAGATGCAACAGTTTACTTTTTCTCCCAAGTCTAAGCCATGGTTATTTTTAACTGGAAAACTCTGAGCCAGGTCACAGCTGGGATCTGGATGATGCAATGACGTCTATAGCTACCCTTCTCTCCCACGACCGCCTTCTTTTCTGCAGTCGCTGGGGGCGGAGGCACTCCTGGGAGACTGCTTTGAGAGCTGTTTTGCTTTGGATCATGAAGTTAAAACCTCATACCTTTACTTAGAGCTGATAGGTATTCTGAATCTGAAGCTATGCATGACCAGAACAGGGCAAAGAGCCTCCTGTTGGGGTGGAAAGCCAGCTGAAGCTGACAGTGCTATTATCTTTGGCTGGACTCTGGATAAGTGAAGACCTGGCTCCTGCCCTGGCAGTGATTTCATTTGCTGCAGCTTGCCTTGGTTAAGATGAGGATCTTAGGGCTGCTGGAGAGATGGCTCAGTGGTTGAGAGCACTGGCTGCTCTTGCAGAGGACCCGGGTTTGAATATGAATACCGTCTACGGCTGATCTCATCTGAATATGAATACCAACACCCACATGGCGGCTAACAACCATTTGTATACGCCAATTCCAGGGGATCTGATGCCCTCTTCTGACTTCCACAGGCATTGCATGACATGGGTGCACTTACATGCAAGTGCTGTGAGCATGGACTAGCATGGACTAGGTCCAAAGGAATCCAGGACACAAATATAATACAATCTAATTTTATTAATTCCCACTCAGGTTAATTCTATACTTCGAATTCTGTCCTGTCCTAGCCTATCTCCCCAAGGCTGCCCTTAGCTTCTTGGAAGGGATGGAGGGGTCCACGCTAGGGACCAGTTGATTGGCTGAAGTGGATTTCTCTTGGACAGGGTGTTGTGGCAGCTCAAGCAGGCTGGTCTAGCAGCCGCAGTGGTCAGCAGGGTCAGTACTTCGGGTGTTCTCAGCTGAGAAATTCATAGTGGCATCTCACAGCAGGTTCCCCGCCCCCCAGGGGGAGTGAGGGCAAAGTCATTCTGTACTTCCCAGCTTAAGTAGCTGGTAGCCGCGTAGGAGGAGTGTGAACTTGGTCCCACTTGGTCCCACTTGGTCCCAGATGTCAATCTCAGGCTGTGCCTCAGGTCCCCATTCACGGCCAGGTGTTTATCTGCTATGTGAGTTCATGCCCAGGTCCTGGGCGGGGTCCAGCTTCTGGACTCTCTCTGGCCACCTAATCAGCTGTGCACCATCAGCTTTAAGCTCTCCTGGGGCCCCTTCCCTTGCTGGGTTCAGGGCCCCTTGCTGTGCTCTGGGCTCTTATCTGAACAGCTAGGGTTAGTGCAGTTTCTGACTAAGCTAAATTAACTTTCCTATTCGTTAAAGTCACAGCATTTCAAATCCACACATTTACTAATATTATGCTCCTTTGCAGCAAGCAATACAGTTATGCACATAAAATAAAAAAAAATTTTTTTTAATATGAGGATCTTAACAAGAGACAAAGGTGGAAACACTGGTGTCCTACCTGTCTAGCACAAGCAGCAATTTCTCATACCTTGCAGTCCACCCACATGTGTTGCTGAAAGTTCCGATCAGCCCACCACCTCCGAGGCCTTTGGTGCTCCGATGCCAGTGTCATAGGCATCTCAAGGCCTTGCAATAGTTTTGATGGGGGAGGGGGACTATTAACCTGAAAATTGCCCCTTTCAGTTTGACAACATTTTTTTTTTTTTTGGTCTTTTCCAGACAGGGTCTCCCTGTAGCCCCAGCTGTCCTGGAACTCACTCTGTAGACCAGGCTGGCCTCAAACTCACAAAGATCATCAGCCTACCTCTTCCTCTCAAGTGCTAGGATTAAAGGTGTGCGCCACCACGCCCGGCTCAGTTTGATTTTTTTTTAATTAATTAATTAATTTTATTTTGACAGGGTCTCCCTTTAGTCCCAGCTGGCCTGGAGCTCACTCTGTCGACCAGGCTGGCCTTGAACTCAGAGATCCGCCTGCCTCTGCCTCCCAAGTGCTAGGATTAAAGGCGTGCGCCACCACGCCCGGCAAATTTTATTTATGTGTATGAATGTACTGTCTGCATGCAGATTTGTGCACCCGTGTCGTGCAATGCCGCGGAGGTCAGAAGAGGGTCTCAGATTCCCCTGGAACTAGAGTTCTCCTGGAATTGGAGTTACAGACGGTTCTCAGCCGCCATGTGGGTGCTGGGGATCGAACCCGGGTCCTCTGCAAGAGCAGTCGGCACTCTTAACTGCTAGGCTATCTCTCCAGCCCCTCAGCTTGACAACTTTTTTTAAGATTACAAATAAAAGACTACAATGAAAACAGACTTCTTAGCTCCAAGTCAGTTTCATACAGGCGATATTGCTGGTACACATTAAGTTCTAAATTCAGTATTTTTTTCATATATTTTATTGATTTTATTTTATGTGTATATGTGTATTGCCTGCATGTATGTAAGTGTGCCCGTGTTGTGCAATACCCTCAGGAAGACAGATTTCCTGAAACGGGAGTTATAGACAGTTGTTAGCTGCAATTGTGGGTACTCGGATTGGAACCGTCTTCTATAAGAACAACTAGTGTTCTTAACTGCTGAGCCATCTCTTCAGCCTCTATTGTTTTATTTCTTAACTTATGTTTTTATTTTAAAGGAATTCTTTAAATGAAGGGTGGGTATGGGAGGGAGGGAGACAAATCCGTTATTTTTGTGTTTAGTGGGAAAACCACCGAGAGGCTCAGAAATGAGGGACGCTTATCTACACCGCTAAGGTGTTCATTAGAAGTGTCATGAGTTGGAACTTAGCTGTCAGCCTGCTGCATTTTTATCTTAGGAAGGGTTGGTTTGAGTGTACATACATGTTCATGTATGCACAAGAGCGTGGAGACCAGAGATGGCTACCAAGAACCTTATTTTTTGAGGCAGCCAAGTCTTTGGCTGAACCTGGAGCTCACTCTGGCTAGACCTGCTGGCCAGCAAGTCCCCAGATGGTGTCTCTCTGGCTCCTCAGCACTGAGATTACAGGCACATGTACCCACCTTTTTATGTATGTGCTAGAGAGTCAAACTCAGGTCCTTATGCTTGCATGGCAAGCATTTTACCAACTGAACCATGTCCTGAGCCTCCATGTGTTGATTTTCTTTTTTGGTTGCCTTTTGTTTATACTTGTTGAGACAGGGTCACCCTATAGTCCCAGCTGGCCTGGACCTCACTGTGGAAACCAGGCTGGCCTCCATTTCACAGAGATCTCCAGCCCCAGCCTTTTTTCTTTTTTGGAGGTTGGGGTTTTACGTAGCTCAGGCTGGCTTTGAACTCCATACATAGCTCAAGATGACCTTGAACTTCTAATCTGAGTACTGAGATTACAGGTGTGCACCACCACCCCAGTTATGCTATGCTGGGAATTTAACTCAGGGGATTCACTCTAGAGCTACATCCCTAGCCCTATCTGAAAGCAACTATTGGGTCTTCTTCCCAGACTTTCAAATATACTGATTCTATGCAATATATCTATGAACTAAAACTTATTAGTAAGCCATTGGAATTTTGTACTTTAAGACCCCAGACTACAGGGTCTAAGACAACAGACCATGGAAAATCCTGTGTTTGCTTGGTTAAAAATTAAATATTAAGTCAACCTAACAATTAGTCTCATGCCATAAAAACCCATCCCCAGTGCTCTGAAATAGAAAATAAAGTACATCTGACTCAGCTATCTGCCCCTAAAGGTGAGAGGACAAGTTTGGGCTGACAAAGTTTAACCATAGAGTCTTTATGAGCACAAGGCAAGTACAATGAGCTTCAGGGCTACATCTGTTGGATCACTTTTTTGTATTGGGGTTTTTTTGTTTTTTTTTTGGTCTTTTCAAGACAGGGTCTCCCTGTAGCCCCAGCTGTCCTGGAACTCACTCTGTAGACCAGGCTGGCTTTGAACTCACAAAGATCCGTCTGCCTCTGCCTCCCAAGTGCTAGGATTAAAGGCATGTGCCACCACACCCAGATTTTTTGGTCTTTTTGAGACGGGGTCTCCCTTTAGCCCCAGCTGTCCTGGAACTCGCTATGTTAGACCAGGGTGGCCTTGAACTCACAGAGATCTGCCTGTCTCTGCCTCCTGGGTGCTGGGATTAAAGACGTGCACCACCGCGCCTGGCTTTCACTTAACATTTAAAAAAATATTATGTGTATGTGTATGAGTATACTGCCTGCATATAAGTACACCTTATATGTACATATAAGTACATGCAGTGCCCACTGAAGTCAGAGGAGGGCATTGGATTCTCCTGGAGCTGGAGTTATGGACGGTTGTTAGCTGCCATGTGGATGCTTCGAATTGAACCTGGGTCCTGTGCAAGAACAGCCAATGCTCTTAATTGCTGAGCCATTTCTCCAGCCCTATTACTTTACATTTCAAAGGGCTGGTGTCTGATTAAAAAGAAATCTATTTTAGGCCACCTCATCTATACAAGACCACAGACATGCCAGTGTCCCAGTACCACAGATGGTTCTTCTGGGGAGAGCTGGGAGAGGCTGTCTACGTATGGCTAGGTATACATCATATCCAGGTCAGTAATTTAAACATTAAAAGCCAGGTACGCCACAAGTTGTACAATAGTTTTTTGTGTTTTGTGAACAACACAGTATCTATCCAGAAGATATTCACAAAGACATCCTTAAAAATCAGTGCATGCCTTGAATCCCAGTAATTGAGGGGCAGAAGCAGGTAGATGTCTGTGAGTTCAATCAACCAAGATGTCTCTGGTCTACATAGCAAGTTCCAGGGATAGCCAGGGCTACAAAGGGAGACCTGGTAAAAAAAAAAAAAGGCAATGGATAAGTGTGGTGACTCCCACCTATGACCCCAGTACTTGAGAGGTAGAAGCAGGAGCATCCCAAATTCAAGAAAATCCTGGTGTGCAGCATGAGGCCAGCCTAAACTAGAGGGAGATGTTTCAAAACAAAACAAAACAATCCCTGAGTGACCTTCCATAATGCAGTTTAGAACAGAGAACCACTCTCCCTGCCAAGATGAACAGGAAAGTGATTTGAGGGAACGTGAATGAATTTTCTCAAGCTGCACTGCAGTCTGGGCCCAATTCTTCACAGTGATTTTAGATTTCCTGCTTCCTATCTACACCTAATAGGGAATTTGTTACAGATGAAGGTTACTGGTCTTCCTGCTTTTCCAGTTAAGATTCTTTTTCTTACATTTACTTATTGGTATGTATGTGTATCTGGGAGCCTGTGTGATGTGAAAGTCAGAGAACCATTTTTAGGAGCTGATTCTCTCCTCCGCCGTGTGGGTCCTGGGGGATCAAAGGCAGGTGGTCATGCTTGGTGGTGAGCCATCTCACCAGGCCTCCAGATAAGATTTTAATGCCTGACTGCTTAACTAGATTTTAAAGGGGCTAGAGTAAATAACAGGAAATGAGAGCCCAGAAAAAGACAACCTGTGACTATTTCCTATTAACTAATGGATCTCTCAAAAGAAACAGTTATGCTGGGTATAGCAGGGGACATCTGGAATCCCAACACATGGGAAACTGAGGCAGGGAGATCTCAAGTACAAAGCTGTACACAGCAGGACCCTGTCTGGAGAGAGATGACGGAGGACAAAGAGATGGAACATGTGTGTTTTGGTCTTTTATAGAAAAGTCATTATATACAGAGATGTTTTCAGTTTCCCTTTACTGAGTGAGAAAGGATATGCAAAAAAGCCTACCAGAAGGCTTTAATATTAAATTGCAATAAAAATAAATCTTAACAGTAGAGCTGAGTTTCAGAGTAAACTCCCTCTTCTGAGCTGATCAGGAACAATCGCTATCCGTGTAGCTGGCTTTCAGCCAACCCTGTCTGGGAGCAAACAGAGAATGAAATGTTCCTGGAAAACGTCTTGCTAGTTGTGCTTTTCTAGTGCTAGGCAGCCTTGTCAAGGTCTTAAGTCTAAGGAAGGGGCTGGGGAGATGGTGCTGTAGTTAAGAGCATGTACTGCCCTTGCAGAAGATCCCAGTTCAGTTCCCAGCACATCAGGCAGCTCACAACTACCTATAACTCCGTAACTCCAGTTCCAGGGGATCTGATGCCCTCTGACCTCTGCATCTACTTGTGCACATATGGTGCACATAAAACTTATGCAGGCGCATGAGCATATGGAAATAAAGAGTCCTACAGGCTCCCGGGACCTTGTTCCTATGAAATTACAGCAATAGAGTCAGCATGCAAAAGACCCATGCAAACTCAAACATACAAAAACCTAGCAGAGAACTGTGGAAATGGGTAGCAGGCCTCAATCTTAGTCCAAGAAGTATTGGTAGCTGATTACTAATGGGTGAGGAAGAACTGATCTTAAGGGGAGGGGCTCTGGATGGGCTAACTAGACCCCAGTGGATGAGCTTGCACTGAGGGACATCTGGGGACACTAGCTTGAAACAATGAGAAAGATGACAGAATGTACTACTTCCAATGAGGGGGGAGGGGCTGGGAGAGGGTGCCAGCGAGGGAGGGAGGTAGACATGATTGGAATTTTCTCTGTAAAATATACAGAATTCAATAAAAAAATATTTAAATGTATGCAAACATACACACAAATAAGAAATAAATTTTTCGGGGCTGGAGAGATGGCCTAGCGGTTAAGAGCACCGACTACTGTTGCAGAGGATCCGCGTTCGATCCCCAGCACCCACATGGCAGCTGGGAACCATCTGTAACTCCAATTCCAGAACTCCAGTTCCAGGGGAATCTAACATCCTCTTCTGACCTCCACTGCATTGCACAACATGGGTGCCTAAACCTACATGCAGACAGTACATTCATATAAATAAATAAATAAATAAATAAATAAATAAATAAATAAATACAAATTAAAAAATTATTTAAAAAAAGAAATTGTTCTGGTGCTGTGACAAAATGTCATAACCCAGGCAACTTACAGAAGAGTTTATTTGGCTTACTGTTCAGAAGGATGAGCCCATCAAAGGCATGGTGGCAGAGGCAGCTGGAGAGACATGTGAGCACTAACATCTTCACACAGGCACAGGAAGCAGAGAGACTGCTAACTCAAAGTGGGACAAGGCTTTGAACTCTGTGAACTCTCAAAGCACAAGCAACTGACCAAGGGTTCAAATGCGATCAATGGGGAACACGTCTCATTCAATCCACATATTAGAGTTGGCTACATCAAATACCATAAGTGCTTTTCTGTTGTAAATACAAATGAGAAGGATCTAGTGACCCCTTTCAAGAGGATTTCTTGGCTAAAAATGTAGCTCAAGCTGGGCATGGTGGTGGCATGCCTTTAATCCCAGCACTTGGGAGGCAGAGGCTGGCGGATCTCTGAGTTCAAGGCCAGCCTGGTCTACAGAGTGAGCTCCAGACCAGCTGGGACTAAAGGGAGACCCTGCCACAAAAATACCCCCCCCCCAAAAAAAAATGTTGCTCAGTGGTAGAGCACTTGCCTGGCATAAGTATGGCCCTGGGGGCTCAATATCCAGAACCTCCAAAAAAAAGTAACTGGGCATGGAACCATACATGTAATCCCAGCACCTGAGAGGCTAAGGCAGGAGGACTGCCACAAGTACTGGGCTACATAGTGAGACCACACTAAAAAAACAAAAAAAACAAAACAAAAAAAAACCCACCTCTCCTCCCTCAAAATAAGGCTATACCTTTGAGATAGACACAAGGCCTACAATTTTACAAAGTTGGGTTTACCAAAGCAATAGTAACCTTTCTTTCTAAAATCTAGTTAGGTATAATTACTGCTTTAATTTCCTACAATTATTTTCAACCACGCTACCTTCCACATCAAACTTGCTGATTGATCCCAAGCACTCTGAGCATTCAACTGGCTCCCAGTTGCAATCAGTCTGTACTATTATCCTCAGTCCTAACTGCCGCAGCTGCCCTGTGTCCCAGCCAAGGCTCTTGGCCGTTCTCCTTACTCCCACTACCCGCCTCCGCACTACCCTCCACCCCATGTCTAGAACAGTTTCCCACTTCCATCTGCCATTTTCCCCCTCTACTTTTTTTTTTTTTTTTGGTCTTTTCTAGACAGGGTCTCCCTGTAGCCCCAGCTGTCCTGGAACTCGCTCTGTAGGCCAGAGTTTTTAATCTTGATAAAGGAAAGCTTCCTGGGAGAAGAGGCTTTTGAGGGAGTGAAAAAAAAACAAAAAGTCAGGCCAGGTGTGGTGGCACACACCTTTAATCCTAGCACTTGGGAGGCAGAGGCAGGCGGATCTTTGTGAGTTCAAAGCCAGCCTGGTCTACAGAGCGAGTTCCAGGACAGCTGGGGCTACAGGGAGACCCTGTCTTGAAAAGACCAAAAATAAATAAATAAACAAATAAATAAATAAATAAATATAAAAACTCACCAAGTGTAGTGGCATACACCTTTAGACCCAGCACTCATAAGACAGAGGCAGGCAGATCTGTGAGATCAAGGCCAACTTGGTCTCCATAGCGAGTTCCAGGGTCTAGAGGAAAATTGACTCAAAAAGACAAAACATGAAAAACTCTTCAGACTACAACAGGTATTACTAGTGGCCATCATGTACACTGTATCCCACAAATTTCAAAACTAGAATTCTTTCATGGATGACATGGAATCAGCTTATAATCAACCAGAGTTGATGGTGCTAATGGAATACATTTTCTTTCTTTCTTTCTTTTTTCTTTTTCTTTCTTTCTTTCTTTCTTTCTTTCTTTCTTTCTTTTTCTTTCCCTCCCTCCTTCCCTCCCTCCCTCTCCTTCCTTCATTCCTTCTCTCTCTCTCTCTCTCTCTCTCTCTCTCTCTCTCTCTCTCTCTCTCTCTCTCTCTCTCTCTCTCTCTCTCTCTCTCTCTCTTTCTTGGTCTTTTCTAGACAGGGTCTCCCTGTAGCCCCAGCTGTCCTGGAACTCGCTCTGTAGGCCAGAGTTTTTAATCTTGATAAAGGAAAGCTTCCTGGGAGAAGAGGCTTTTGAGGGAGTGAAAAAAAAACAAAAGTCAGGCCAGGTGTGGTGGCACACACCTTTAATCCTAGCACTTGGGAGGCAGAGGCAGGCGGATCTTTGTGAGTTCAAAGCCAGCCTGGTCTACAGAGCAAGTTCCAGGACAGCTGGGGCTACAGGGAGACCCTGTCTTGAAAAAAACCAAAAAAAAAAAAAAAAAAGGAAGTAGCATGAATATTTATCATTTAAAAGATTTAAAAGTTTGAGCAGGAACTTTCAACAAAGCACACCCTAATTAGATGTTTGAATGTTAAAGGAATGAAAAGAATTAGCTACTGGAAGTGATTTGTGCAGATTCTAAAGAAGCTGCTTTTATGCACAACTTTGCCTCCAACACATGTGAGGTAACCATGACCGTAAGTTTGACTTCTTAGTTTGCAGGGAATCTTGAAGACCGAGTTTCAGATGTGGTGGGACTCCTGACCCTCACAGCCAGTGAGTCTTATATGAAGCTGCTGCATTTGGGTTTTAAAGCAGCTTTTATTGGAGGTTAGCCTTTCACCACTGAGAAATTAGGGTTCAGGTCTCAATCCAAGCAAAGCTGGGTTAGTTGCATCATCTCCATCCTCATGGATCTGGTAGCTTGGGAAACTCAGGGTAAGAACAAGGTGAGATCAGGACACAGGACACACGTGTAAGCCTAGACAGTGCAGCATGATGAGGCAGGGATTCAGCACCCTCCATGTGCTTTAGTTACCAGAATATCTGACACACCCACAAATTAAATAGCAAAACAGTTTAATCCATTAATTCTAAATATAACAGAGACATTTTATATCTGGTGCCACCTCCTCGGGAGTCTGCTGTGGATCAGACAGTCTGACTGCAAAGTACAAAGCCAACATTAAAGTTAAAAATGCAGTTTGAGACAGGACCATCATGGGGAGTCTTTCCACCTCTTCAGCTCACAAGCATACATTGTCAGCTTTTTTTAAGCTTTAGAAGAGAAAGCTTTCCTGTGTTCTAAAAACCTTTCTTATTCATTTAAAATCCATCTGCAACATCTGGCAGCAGAACAGAGAATGAGCTAACTTAGTTCTCAAGTGCAAGGATCTGAGCCGGACTCCTGGGATAAAACGCTGTGGCTTGATTTGTTTCTATTTTCACCAAAACTATGATGTGAGGTACTATGGTTCTTGTTTTAGTTACAAGAGGTGTTAGGAATGAATGCCCACTCACATTTAATAATCGCTTAGCAAGCACACAACTCTGCAGCACTATACCAACAACAGGAATGGTTCAAAACAACACAGAGAGGAGAGCAGACACTAACACGACCCAAGATTTTCTGTGGAGTTTTTCCTTCTTTTCACAATATAAGAATTCAACTCTAGATTGCTCACACTGTCCTTTGACCCACCATATTTCAAATTTTTGACCTCCGCTGCCAACACAGAGACTCAGGCCTTAGTGATATACCCTTCTCGGATGAGGAAATCGTAGATTTTCCGGGTTTTGTTCACGTCTATCTTGATGAGTGCTCGTGCCTGTGCCAGTCTCAAGCCTCCTTGCTTGTTACATTCATTCAGCAGAGCAGATTTATATTCTAAATAGGCTCCAGGGACCAACCTGACCATCTGACAGAGCTGCAAGACATGGCAAATTTAATAAACATTAACATCTGTCATTCTCATAATTTAATCTAGTAGGTACAGCAAAACCAAAAGATAAAAAAAAAAAAGTGGGGTCTGGCAAGATGGCCCAGTGGGTAAAAGTGCTTGCCACCAAGACTAGTGACTGAGTTCAATCCCTAGGACCCACAGAAGAACTGACTTCTTCAAAGTGTCCTTTGACCTCTACACATGCAACACTCCAGCATACACACCCTCTCCTATCATCACAAAATACATAAATAAAATGCTCTCTCTCTCTTTTTTTTTGTTAAGGTGACATCTATCTCCAAATATTTATGGGAGCCACTGAGTGGCTGGACTACATTCCACTTAAGTCTCTTCTCTGGAGCACACACTCAGGAAGCAAAAAGCAGGATGTGATCCCAGGGGAGCCTTGAGCAAGTGGAGGATGGCTCAAGTACACGTCCCTCAGGAGCAGCCTGGCTCGCCCAGGAACTGAGTTCTAAATACTTGGGGTAGAGGCCCAATACACTTCTGACCCTGAGTCAGAAATTTGGGCAGAGGGCAGAGGAAGGTGGTGGTGCAGGTACTGGATTCCCAAGTGTGAATCATACCATTGGTATTGGCATAAAAAAGTGGTCTCTGTTTCCATCATTTCCTACTGTGGGAAAAAGGCAACCTTTACTGCTAAAACTAAAGTTGGCTCAATTCCAGCTCACCTGCCACTACCCAACAAGGCATAGTTTAAAGTCAACATTATGTGAGTAAGGATAGAAAAATGCTTGAAATTCTAGACCATTCAACATTTGAATATTGAGACACTGGTCTCTGGCTTTCTTGAACATACATTTCTTTCTATTCCAAAATAAACCTTTATTATTCATGAAAGTAATACAGGTTCCTACATCATGACTCCTCCTTAGTTCCTGACATGAACTAATGATACAGACTAGCAGATGCGGAGACTGACACTAAGAACTGTAAAGGAGTCCTATGAGGAGCAAAAGAGGAGCTCCTATTTTATTTCACTTTTGCCTGCCTCTCCCTCCCAAGTGCTGGGATTAAAGGCGTGTACACGGTACCTGGCACCAAAACAAGCATTAAAAAAAGATTCCAAGCTGAGTGTGGTGGCGCACGCCTTTAATCCCAGCATTCGGGAGGCAGAGGCAGGTGGATCTCTGTGAGTTCAAGGTTAGCCCGGTCTACATAGCAAGTTCCAGGACAGTTGGGGCTATAGGGAGACCCTGTCTTAAAAAGACCAAAAAATAAATAAATAAATAAAAATAAAAAAATTAAGTGATGGTTACATTGTTATATTGTTGGAATCAATGCATAACTTCTCAAAGTGACTATTCTAATTTGAAATGCCTTTTTCATGTTAAAACTACTTCAGGTTTGGGGCTGGAGAGATAGCTCAGCGGTTAAGAGCACCAACTGCTCTTGCAGAGGACCCGGGTTCGATTCCCAGCATCTACACGGCGGCTAAGAACCATCTTTAACTCCAGTTCCAGGGGAATCTGATGCCCTCTTCTGACCTCTGCAGCACTGCACGACACGCGTGCACCAACCAACATGCATACAGTACACTCATACACATAAAAAATAAAAATAATTAAAAAATAAAAGACCTATTAAAAAAAAGCTACTTCAGGTTTATGAAAAATTTCACTTACATAAAACACCTAGTAGTGTGCCTATATAGGTAAAAATTTAGTAAATGACAGCTACTGCTATTATTTTAGGTTTTATTTTTAAACTGCATGGTGCTTTGCTTCCATGTATGTTAAGTGCCTGTGGAGACCAGAAGAGAGTTGTCAGATCCCCTGAAACTGGACAGCAGGGAAATGAGAGCAGCGCTCTAGCTTCCTGAACTCAGAGACCTGTCTGCGTCCATCTCCCAAGTCCTGGCATTAAAGGCCACTGTATCTGTGTGAAGGAAGTTTTAAGATGCTCTCTAAGGTCAGCTCTTTAGCGTCTAGATGTCTAAGATAAGCTAGAGCTTTGTACCTATGTTACATGAGTGGAGTAAAACAGGTTTGATGCTGTAATGGATTTTTAATGACAACTCAATGAATTAATCAGCCCCTCCTCTCTTTTCTCTATTCTCTTCTTTTATTACCTCCTTTTCTTTTTCATTCAGTTTCTCTGTACCAGGAAGGCCAGTAAGATTCAAGGGTGGTGCACTTCGTCTTCCTAGAGCCACAGACACAAAGAACAAACATTTTACAGTGGTATTAACTGCTTAGGTGACAAACAGAAACTCATCCCATTCCCTTAGACCTGTTTAGCTAGCCCCATGGTCACCCCAACATTCACTTGAAAATAAAAATCCATGTGTCCTTTGCTCTGTCAAAATTCAAATACAATCATGCATACATTCACGTCATGTGTAACAGCTCATCACAGTGCAGGCATCACTTAATTGTTCCCACCAGAGAGCACACTCTAAAATCTAAAGCCCAGATACCCATCTAATTTATATGTTGCCTGCCTTGACAGCTGATGCATGGAAGAAACAATCCTGCAGGAGAGAAATTCTCTCGTCACCATTATGCCAGTAGAACATGGCCAACATGGTAATTAATTAAGTACCATGTGCCTTTAAATCAAGGGCAGTTAGACCAGCAAAAGGCCTTGTTTGTTTATTTATTTTTTATTTATTTAATTTCATTTATCCTTTCAAAGGAGTCTTGTTTAAGATCCACACAGTGGAACTCTAAAAGCCTTTCTAGGGTGTGATGGCATATGCTTTTAATCCCAGCACTTAGGAGGCAGAGGGAGGCAGATCTCTGTGAGTTCAAGGCCAGCCTGGTCTACATAGTGAATTCCTGGCCAGCTGGAGCTACAGGAAGACCCTGTTTCAAAAAAGACAAAAAAAAAAAAAGGCTTTCCATTCAGCAAAGCAGGGACCAACACCAACTTACATGCCCAAGAAAGAAAACCCAAACAATATAAACTTGCCAGACCAGGTGTAATGATTAATGTATTATATTATTATTATTATTATTATTATTAGTGGGTGTGTGTATACACATGCTACAGGATGATGCGGAACTCAGTGAAGAACTTTATGGAGTTAGTTCTATCTTTATGTTGGTTCCAGGAATCGAACTAAGTAAGGTTGCCAGGCTTGCATAACAAGCACCTTTGCATGCCCTGAGCCATCTTATTGGTTCATGGTTTTATTTTGAATATGTATTCTGGATGAATGGTAAGTTGGTGATGGATGGATTGAGTTAACCAAAAGCAAATGTAAATTTACTATATTAACAAGTTTATGAAGATGGCCACTGGAGTGGGGCAGAAAAGAGGCCTAGACCGCCACAAGCTGTTCTGCTGGAAAAGACACTTCGCTGGGACATCAACAAGGAACAAAGAACAAGGGCCTACCCTAAATGCTCAGAAATGGAGGTAAGATCGTGTGCTGCCTCACAGGTCACCTGAGAGGCCAGGTGCAATAAAGGAGACCCAGAGTTTCTTTAACATTATCATAAGGGGGAAGAAAGGCTGCAACCAGCCTAGAAGGAAACAGTGAGTGCTCATGATTAAAGAGATACAGAAGCCGGGAGTGCTGGCGCACGCCTTTAATCCTAGCACTTGGGGGGCAGAGGCAGGCGGATCTTTGTGAGTTCAAGGCCAGCCTGGTCTACAGAGTGAGTTCCAGGACAGCCAGAGCTATAGGGAGAACCTGTCTCGAAAAGACCAG
>VZQC01004974.1:2916710-2945002 GCA_009823505.1 Rhizomys pruinosus
AAAAAAAAAAAAAAAAAAAAAAAAAAGAAACCAAAGCCTCAAAATCATACCAGCCAATTAAATATTCATTTTAGGTAGCTAGTATAAAGCCATTTGTATTTCTGCATATAGCCTGGGAGAAGGAGTTTGAAATAAGAAGCTTACAAAGTGAAATCTGAATTTCACTGTCTTGGTAACTTCTTAAAAGGCCTTCTTTTCTCTCAAATATTACATAATAGGGCTAGAGAGATGGCTCAGCAGTTAAGAGCACTAGCTGCTCTTGCCGAGGACCTGGGTTTGGTTCCCAGCACCCATGTGGTGGCTAGCAACCCTTAGTAAGTCCAGTTCCAGTGGTTCCAACACCTTCTTCTGGCCTTCAAGGACATTGCATGCATGAGTTCACTTAAATACATGCAGTCAAAACACATACACATATACTTTTTAAAATTAAAAAAATAATTACTTGAGGTACCAGAAAGATGGCTCCTCAGTTCAGTTTCCAGAACCTACACCAGCAGTCAGAACCACCTGTAACTAAAGTTTCAGGGAATATGATACCCTCTTCTGGACTCGGTAGGCACTTGCATGAACAAGGTACACACACATAAATTCAGGTATATACATAAAATTTGTTTTTTTCCTTTTTAAAAAATATTTTATTATTTTTTATTTTATGTGTATGAGTGTATTGCCTGCATGTATATAAATGTACCCGTGTTGTGCAATGTTCCCAGAGGTCAGAAGAGGACATCAGATCCCCTGGTACTGGAGTTACAGACAGTTGTTAACTGCTATGTGGGTGCTGGGAATCAAACCCAGGTCCTCTTCAAGAGCAGCCGGTGCTCTTAACCACTGAGCCATCTCTCCAGTCGCCCCCCACCCACCAAAGTCTTTTTTAAAAATCTTTAAAAAAAAATTACTTGCCAGGCATGGTGGCACATGCCTTTAATCCTAGCACTTGGGAGGCAGAGGCAGGTGGATCTCTATGAGTTCAAGGCCAGCCTGGTCTACATAATGAGTTCCAGGAGCTACAGCCTCAAAAAAAGACAAAAAAAAAAAAAATTACTTAAAGGAAAAAAAAAATCTAATAAGTGTCCTTATCTGAGCCGTATTAGAGCCTGAATATTGAGATGTTTTGTGTTGATTTTGTTTCATTTGAAACAAAGTCTCACTATGTAGCCCAGGCTAGCCTCAAACTTTTGTTCTTCCTGACTCAGCATCCCCAGTGCTGGAATTAAAGGTGAGTGTCCTTATATTTGGTGTTATTAAGTGATTTCACAAGATTTGTTGTTCCAAGCCTATAAAGAACAGTAAAAGAGTAAATGAATCATATTAGCCCATTTTGCTTCTTATCAGAGGAGTAGTCTGGATATTCAGATTGGGAGAAATGGGTAGTATATGGAGCAGGAGGAAGGATAACCAGGAAAACAGCAAGAACACCACAGTTTTGATTCTGGAACTTTATACTTAACATCTTCCAAAATGTTTAGTCACAGATTAACAATCACCAAGAATCATCAGATCATACTGGCTTAAACTTGCTCTGCAAACTAATCTCAAAATAGGACAAACTCAAAGAAGGAAAGCTTAGAAATAGAAATTCCCTAAGTCTCTAACTTATAAGAAATCCTTTAGTTTCTTTTTTTTTTTTTTTGGTCTTTTCGAGACAGGGTCTCCCTGTAGCTCCAGCTGGCCTGGAACTCACTCTGTAGACCAGGCTGGCCTTGAACTCACAAAGATCCACCTGCCTCTGCCTCCCGAGTGCTAGGATTAAAGGCGTGTGCCACCACACCCAGCCAAGAAATCCTTGAGTTTCTGGCAAGTAACAAACTTGTTCATATCAAATACAAAGATCTTAATTAAACTCCTCTGAAACACATTTCAGATCTGTCACAAATACACCACCACTAAACAACAGACTGCAAACAGTGGTAAAGAAGCCATCTTTCTTGAGTCGTTTCTTCCTGTCTCTGTATTATTACTCAGAGACAAAGGACCATCCCGGTCTGACTGTGAAGAGTCTGAAAACATCCTGACATTCATAAAGTGAACTCCAACATGGCACCCTGCTCGTGTGTGTGTGTGTGTGTGTGTGTGTGTGTGTGTGTGTGTGTGTGTATGAGAGAGAGAGAGAGAGAGAGAGAGAGAAGACAACAACAAAAACTCTTTACATTAACCTGAGAAATAATTACCTGAGTTTGAAACCATCAGAATGGAAGGACTCAGTCCAGAATCACTAAAACAAAGAAAGGGGATTTAAATCAAAGACGGCAATTTCTAAAACCCTTATGGGATCAGATGCCATTTACCAGGAAGATCACCCAAGAAAAGTTGTGATGTGACTACGTGACATTTTATGGCATCTCACTGTATGACAGGAAAGAAAATTTATTCTGAGGGGGGAGAATACTCTCAGGTTTGCTAAGAGTTCTTAATACAGAATATCACCAATATAATTTGTGAGAAAGGTTAATTTAAAAAAGAAAATCAGCTGGGCGTGGTGGCGCACACCTTTAATCCCAGCACTGGGGAGGTACAGGTGGGTGGATCTGAGTTCAAGACCCGCCTGGTCTACAGAGCAAGCTCCAGGACAGCTGGTACTAAAAGGGAGACCCTGCCTCAAAAAAATACAAAAAAGAAAAAGAAAAAGAAAAAAGAAAATCATACCTGGAGATAATAGGGGTGGGGGATGATAGGCAAGGTGGGAGGAAGCTGAGACCCGGTTTTACCTCCTGCCTCAGCCTCCAGATCACTGGGATTATACATGTGTACCACTACACCCTGCTGAAAATCCACTATTTTTTTTAAAGAACAAAATAGGGGTGCTAGAAAGATGGCTAAGCAGTTACAGAGCATGTAGTGCTCTTCCAGAGGCCATGAGTTCGGTTCCCAGCACCCCTGTCAAGCACCTATCAAAATCCTGTAATTCTATCTCCTGGGGATCCATGCCCTTTCCTGGCCACCATGGGTACCTGCATTCACATGCACAGACATACACATAATTAAAAATTAAAAATAAATCTTCAAAAATACTTCTTTCTGAATATAAAAACAAAAACAGGAAAGAATTGTACACAAGTTCAATTATATTTCTCTTTAAAAATTTTTTTAACTAAATTTATTTTTATCTACTTATTTGAGTGTTATGCCTGCATGTATGGAAGGGTACCCATGTCCTGCAATGCCTGAGGAGGACAGAATAGGGAGTCAGATGTCCTGGAACTGGAGTTACGAACAGCTGTCAGCCGCCACATGGGTCCTGGGATTTGAACCCAGGTCCGCTGCAAGAGCAGTCAGTGCTCTTAACCACTAAGCCATCTCTTTCAGCCCCCCAACTGTATTTATTAAAACTATAAGTTTTAGGCGGGTGTGGTGGTGCATGCCTTTAATCCTAGCACTTGGGAGGCAGAGGCAAGTGGATCCTTGTGAGTTCAAGGCCAGCCTGGTCTACAGAGTGAGTTCCAGGACAGCTGGGGCTACAGGGAAACCCTGTCTCGAAAAGACCAAAAAAAAAAAAAACCACACCAAAAAAACTATAAGTTCTATGGCTGGGCATGGTGGTACACGCTTTTATCCCAGCAATTGGGAGGCGGAGATATTTGAGTTCAAGGACAGTCTGGCCTACACAGTGAGTTCCAAAAAACCCACAACTGTCAGTGCTATATATAGTATTTTACTATTTCTCAGATGGACAGATAAAAATCTTTATTACTCTGTCATCTTGGGTACCCACAAAAGTGTCCAAAAATACACGTGAAGGCCAGAGTATCCCAGAAGGAGTGTCTCCTTCAGCCCGGACTAACTGCGCACATGTCAGCCTGTCGCCGGAGCCACTGCTGGCACGCGCTGCTGTCCTGGATGTACTGGAGCACTTCCGAGAGCATGGTGCGTTTAAGACGCTCCTCCTCACGAGTCTTCTTTAGGTGATCATATGTCCTGGCACCTACAGGAAGAGAAAACACAGGATTGTAATGACAAGGCCACAGAAATGAAGGACCTGCTAACTGACCTAAGCCAATAGTTTATCACTGGGTTACTTTGCAAAACTGCTTTGGTAATTATTCTTCCAGGAGCCAAGCACGCCATCCAGAGTCAGAAATCTCTTTACTGACACTGTTTCATTCCTTTTTTTATTATTAAAATTTCTCAAAGAAAATGCCCAAAAGTACAAATAAAACTCACTCATATTCCTACCTCAGAAGTCACATTTTAATGCTGTCATATTTGATCCTTGCTCTATTTTTCTCATTTGTGTGTGGATGTGGGCCAGGGCTTTGGGCATGCTCATATAATACAGTCAACTATGTTTCTCAAAGACATACAAGACATATACATAAACTCTTCCATTTAAACCAATCCAAGTTAAAAAAAGGGGGAAAAAAAAAGTCCTATGGACTTCAATAGTCCTCCGCATCCCAGAGGTACAGAAACTGGTTACCAGGCAACCAGAATTGGCTATCTGAGATTACATATGTATCCTACTAAAGAAGTTACCCAGTGTCATCTACATATTAAAGTTACACAGTTTCCAAAATCTATCAGTGGCTTTCAGTCTAACTGTAAGAGATTTGGAAAACTAAATCCTAAACACAAAGAGCTGGTAAACAGAGAAACCAGAATCTAACCCTCAACCTTCTAGTCTCTCTTGTTTTTTTTTACACAACACTGGGATTGAATCCAGGACCTTGTACATGCATGGTAAGCAATCTACCACTGACTGACACCCCAGCCCCATGCTGCCTAGTCATAGCTACAGTAATACACTACCTTTCCTTATGACCTTGCTCTACTATTAACTAGCTCTTTAATCTCTTTAAATGTTGGTTTCTTCGTTAAATAGAAGTGGCAATACCTTATAACCACATCAGGACATTAAGTGACATGAGGGTTAAATGCGCAAATAGAGCTTGGTGCAAGGCAAGTAACTGGTAGATATTAGCTGCTATTAACATAATTATTACCAGTACCTTAAGTAAATTGGATGCAAGCACCTTAGTGCCAATTGAAGCTTCGTAAAGAAAAATGATCAGGCTTATGCATAATTAAACTTAAAAAGCCAGGGCTAAAACCTGGAATACAAGACTCTTTGTTAAAGAGCCATAGCAAAATCCTAACTTTTGCAGCACCTCTTTTTTGCTTTGTGTTATGACTTTTAATCTATTCTAGGTAATCTAATGATTTTTTTTAACAGACTTCGTTCACTTTATTGAAATAGGGTCTCCCTTGATACCCCTACCACACCAGCTCACTTTATTTTTTTCATTAAAAAAAAAAAGCTCTAGGTAGTGACCACAGCTGGAGCCTGGGTTCTCTGTACTGAGACTCTGGTGTGGGTCTTCACAAGATGGTCAGTGAATTCCTGATAGGGAGACTTGGTGAACACTGTCTCTTTCCAAAGGTCTGGAGTCAGGTAGCTATAGGTCTTAGAGATGGCATCAAAGGTGGCCCTGGCAAAATTGCCCAGGGTGGCAGTGCAGCCCCTGGCTGATGTGTAGCAGTCATCAATACTGCAGGGATGAGGTGCACCAGTACAGAGCCACAGCGGCCTGTCGCCTTGCATGGGACGGTGTGGGGCTTGCCAATCTTGTTTCCCCAGTAGCCTCTCCAAACAGGTACAATGGAAAGCTTGGCCAAGATGATGGCCCCTCGAATTGCAGTGGCTACCTCCTTGGAGCACTTAACACCCAGACCAACATGACCGTTGTAGTCCCCAGTGGCGACAAAAGCCTTGAACCTGGGTCTGTTTCTGTTCTGGCATGATTTTTCCACCTCATCCTTAAGGGATGCTCCCAGAAGTCAATATCTCAGATTCCTTAATAGGTACGGAGAATAGGTAGATCTCCTCCAGGGATTTGATCTTCATGTCCTTGACCAGGCGGCCCAGCTTGGTGACTGGGATCCACTCCTTGTCTTCAGCTTTGCCTCCACGAGGTCCGGGCCCCGACCAAGACCCCAACCACGGCCCGGAGACCACTACCAAATCCTCCTGGAAGCCGCCATGACCTCCCAAGCCTGGGCCCCCGGGTCCTCCCGGCCCTCCCGCTGCACGCCATTTGGTGTTTCCCCGAGGAAGTCTAATGATATTTTTAGAGACTGAACAGATGAAACTTTACTGGAGAGACTGAAAACTCATCCTGAATAATAAAAGCTTGCTTCTGTTTTGTTTTGAAGAAAATGTTCTCAAGACCTCAGAGACTCCATGTATTTCTAAGACTCATGCCCTCTGATACAGCACCGAGTGAAACATACTTACTACAAAAATTGGTGATGCCTGCGGTTCTATATTCCTGGAGCCTCTTGATTTCCCTTCGGAGTTCAAATTCTACTGTTTTCCCAAGAGAACAAAGAAGAAAAATTGGAAAACCAAAATCAGCATTAATGAATGAGTACATTTTAATGATCTGCCATATATAAAAGATTGGGCAATTTCATCTGGGGAATAAAATCCTTTTCACTGGGAACTTCTCATTAGAAAATTTTCCCAAGAGCTGAGAAAGGTCTACTCCAGCTGTCCTCCAGATGCTGTCTCCAGATGCAGCAACTCAAAGTATCTCCTACAATACTTGAGTACACTAGCTCAATTCATAATCCACAAACCCGAGGAATATAATTTTTAAAAATCTCAGTATTCCTGCCGGGCGTGGTGGCGCACGCCTTTAATCCTAGCACTTGGGAGGCAGAGGCAGGTGGATCTCTGTGAGTTCAAGGCCAGCCTGGTCTACATAGAGAGCTCCAGCCCAGCTGGGACTAAAGGGAAACCCTGTCTTGAAAATACAAAAAAAAAAAACAAACTCAGTATTCCTGTTCTACCTACTCGGCTAGAATTTCTACTAACATAACCAAGTTCTTTGATGCAATCTCTCTGGTTGTGGCCCTGCTGCAGGGGAAAGACAAAGCTCTCTGCTCAAGCCCCAGTAGTTTCTTCACAGCCATTCACTAGAGAAAAAAGGACATTTTATTTTCCGTAAACCAAAAATTTCTGCTGCGCACACAGATCAGACTATACTGCTTAGTTATCCTGTGACAGAACATTCAAACCTGGGTGCTTTTGAAACACAGGATGAAGGAAAAGCCCAGACAATCCTTGGGGTGTAGTGCTCCGTGGTGACAGATAAGCCAGGGATGACATAAACTGGGACAGGAAGTAGAGGATAAGTCACAAAGAATGACAGCTAAACAAGGTGTTTCCTGAGGCCAATCTGGCTCAGGTAAATGCCTGTGATTCTCCCTAAGAAATATTTGTAGGATGAAAGCAGCAATCAAGAACCTTCCCAGAGAAAGAAAAACAAAAAAAATTTCCCAGAACTAAACTGAAGAGCCAAATAAATATACAAATTTCATGATTAGAGTTGTAAAATTGAGCCACCAGTATGAACTCAAGAGTCTAGGTCCTGCTGCCTTAGCTTCAATTCTTTATGGTGAAAAACTCAATTATAAGTGGGATGAACTCCCAGGAATACCAGAGCGGGGCAAGAGAGTGGTCTGAAGTGCTGTGTCCTTGAGCCATCGACTCTGTACCCACTACTAAAACTAGCTTTAATACTAAAATATTATGGACAAAATAATATGTCTGGAATTGGTTTCAAAATAATCCATTTGTGGGCACGAGGGAAGGGGAGTGAATGGCAAGATGAAACTGAAAACTGCTAAAGCTGGATGCAGAAACAAGGGGGAGATGTCTGTGTGTGTGTGGGGGGGTGTTCATTATATCATTATCTCTGTTTCTTAATGTATTTGGAAAACTCCTATTCGAAGTAAAAAACTGCTGAACATAGTGGCACACACCTGTAATCCAGTACTTGAAAGGCAGAGGCAGAAGAATTTCAAGCCTGGGGTACGCAGAATGTTCCAGGCTAGCCTGAGCTAGTGAGACCCTGTCTCAAAACAAGACAAAAACAAAAAGGGCCAAAAAGAAAACTCTAAAACAAACAAACAAAATTACATTACTATTTCTCTAGAAAGAAAGCAAGTAAATCACTAAGTTTTTTTTCCCCTTTGCTGTGTGAATGTGCTGTGTACATGAACACAGAGGTAAGAGGAAGACATGGGATGTCCTCCTCTATCACTGTCTACCTTATTCTTTCCAGCCAGGATTGCTCACTGGATCTGAGGCTAGACTGACAGTTAGCAAACCCCAGCAATCCTGTCTACCACTGTCAGTGATGGGGTTACAGGCTAGCATGGCTATGCCTGCCCAGCTTCTGACACAGGTACTGGAATCTGAACTCAGGTCCTCCCACTTGCCCAACTGGGCCATCTCTCCTGCCCCTTACTAAGCTTTTAAGGCTCCTCTCCCATTCTCACTGTAGAATTGGGCCTCGTGGTAATAAAAGGGCAAAAACAGAAATAACCCATTTATATATAAAATTATCATCACCTTACCTATTTCCACAGATACAGACAAACAAATGCACATGTAGTTAAAAAACAAACAAGCCAGGCGTGGTGGTGTACGCCTTTAATCCTAGCACTTGGGAGGTAGAGGCAGGCAGATCTTTGTGAGTTCAAGGCCAGCCTGGTCTACAGAGTGAGTTCCAGGATAGCTGGAGCTACAGGGAGACCCTGTCTCAAAAAGACCAAAAAAAAAAAGGGCTGGAGAGATGGCCTAGCGGTTAAGAGCACTGACCGCTCTTACAGATTACCCGGGTTCGATCCCCAGCACCCACATGGCGGCCGAGAACTGTCTGAAACTCCAATTCCAGGAGAACTCCAGTTCCAGGGGAATCCAACGCCGTCTTCTGACCTCCGCGGCATTGCACGACAGGGGTGCACAAACCTGCATGCAGACAGTACATTCATACACATACAGAAATAAAAAAAATTGTTAAAAAAAAAACAAACTCAAACACCTACACGCATGGCTTTCAATGAACTTGTCATGTTCCACTGGCCCCACAATCCTTGCAAAGCGCCTCATTGTTTCATAAAGATCTTGGACCTCCTTGGGATACCGCCGCTCCATAACTACAGAGAAAATAAACACAAAATGTCACAGAGCATGTAAAGATCTCTGAGTTTGCCGCATTTAAAAAACAAACAAACAAACAAAACAAAAAAACCAAGAAGTGAAACTCAAGGATATTATTCCTAACCTCATATGACTAACTTACTCATGACAGGAAGCAAACAGGAAAGCTAAGAATGCAAAACACTAATAATAATTACAGCTCCCCAGCAACTATCGCAAGGGATGTCGCTATCACAAAGATCACCTACTGACATACCCCAGCTCGCTGTCTTTAATTTGTACAGGACTGGGTACTGCTGTTGCAATGGAAGAGGGAATTAAAGGCAGAACCTGCATCATTAAACCCAATGGTAGGTAAATTTTCTGGTATCCATTACTGCAGGAAAACAAGGAAACCTCAAACATTAGAAGCCATCCAAATGGGTGTGGGGGCAAGTGTCTAAAATCCCAGCACTTGAGAGGCAGAGGCAAGAGGACCACCATAGCAAGACCTTGTCTCAAAAAATTAAACCAAAACAAAGAACCCATCCCAAAAAGACCAATTAGCTTGGAAAAAAAATATGTGCATACCTGATCTGGAAGAACCTATGAGTACAAGCTGGTTTTATGCAGCATTGGCGCAAGCGTCTACCAAGTGAGCTATATTACCAGCCTCTTTAGTGACATTTTTTTCTTTATTCTTATTACTGACTTTTTTTTTTCAAAAATATTGCTATAAAGCTGGGCAAGGTGGTATACCCCTTTAATCCCAGTATTTGGGAGGCATAAACACACAGATCTTTGTGAGTTTGAGACCAGCCTGCTTTACATACAGAGTTCCAGGCCAGGCAGTGCTACATAGTGAGACCCTGCCTCAAAATGAAAAAAGTTTTTAAAACTTGAAACCAAGGTTATATTATGTTTAACATGTAGGTTTTTTTGTCTTTTTGAGACAGGGTCTCCCTGTAGCCCCAGCTGGCCTGGAACTCAC
Source organism: Rhizomys pruinosus (assembly GCA_009823505.1). Lineage (NCBI taxonomy): Eukaryota > Metazoa > Chordata > Mammalia > Rodentia > Spalacidae > Rhizomys > Rhizomys pruinosus. The sequence continues at coordinate 2,926,628 of VZQC01004974.1, forward strand.
TCTGTAGACCAGGCTGGCCTTGAACTCACAAAGATCCACTTGCCTCCGGCTCCCAAGTGCTAGGATTAAAGGCATGCGCCACCACGCCCGGCTTAACGTAGTTTTGAAAAGATGCTATCTAGAAAACTATCCACTCATATTTATGCTGTAAAAACTACGACAATTAATTCTTTTTTTTTTTTTTGTATTTTTGAGACAGGGTCTCCCTTTAGTCCCAGCTGGGCTGGAGCTCGCTCTGTAGACCAGGCTGGCCTTGAATTCACAGAGATCCACCTGCCTCTGCCTCCCAAGTGCTAGGATTAAAGGCATGCGCCACCACACCCTACTCCTCTCTGGGCCCGACAATTTAATTCTTTTTTTTTTAATTTCCTCCCCCCACAATTAAATTTTATTTATTTATTTATTTTTTTGTCTTTTCAGACAAGTTTCCCTGTAGCCCAGCTGTCCTGGAACTCACTCTGTAGACCAGGCTGGCCTTGAACTCTCACAAGACCGCGCTTGCCTCTGCCTCCAAGTGCTAGGATTAAAGGCGAGCATGCACAACCACTCCGGCGACAATTAATTCTTTTTTTTTTTGTCTTTTCGAGACAGGGTTTCCCTGTAGCCCCAGCTGCCCTGGAACTCGCTCTGTAGACCAGGCTGGCCTTGAACTCACAAAGATCCACCTGTACAATGCTGTCGACTATACATTAATAGCTCTTTACTGTCAGTATGGATCAGAATGACCTTGTTGAAAGACTTTTGTTTTTGTTGTAGGGACCAATCCAACTTCAAGGATGATACACAACCCCAGGCCTATATCAGAATTTTTTTTTTTTTTAAATTTTTAAATAGTTTATTTAAGACATTGCATTTTCCACACAGTGCTTATAAAGTGCAATGTTACTTCCTTTCCTGCTGCACATGTTCCTTATTCAAGTATTTAGAATGCCCAGTTATTGTAGCAGCCCAGCCTTGAAACTGCCAACAGGACTTGCTAAATTTGGGTCCTTTGAACATTTTGTTGTGGAACAATGCTACACCTGTTACTTCAGATTGACTTAATCAACCTCTTCGATGGTGGGACCGGAAGAAGCACCACCAGAGGGAGGAGCTCAACCACCAGGGAAGCCCCCAGGCATTCCTCCTGGCATGCCACCAGCACTCTGGTACAGCTTGGTGATGATCGGGTTGCAGACTTTCTCCAGTTCTTTCTGCTGGTGTTCAAACTCTTCCTTCTCAGCAGTCTGATTCTTATCAGCAGCTGATGATTTCATTACAACTTGCTAGAATTTTCTGTTTGTCCTCATCATTGATCTTGCCTTAAGTTTCTCATCTTCACTGTTGCTTTCATGTTGAATGCGTAGGACTCCAATGAATTCTTGGAGGAGACTTTGTCTCTCTGCTTCTCATCTTCAGCTTTGTACTTCTCAGCTTCCTGGACCATGCGCTCTATATCCTCCTTGCTCAATCGGCCTTTGTCGTTTGTGATGGTAATCTTGTTCTCTTTTCCTGTGCTCTTATCCACAGCTGAAACATTAAGGATACCATTGGCATCAATATCAAAAGTGACTTCAATCTGAGGAACACCTCGAGGTGCAGGGGGAATGCCAGTGAGTTCGAACTTCCCCAGCAGATTGTTATCCTTGGTCATGGCTCTTTCACCTTCATATACCTGAATGAGTACACCAGGCTGGTTGTCGGAGTAGGTAGTGAAGGTCTGTGTCTGCTTGGTGGGAATGGTGGTATTACGCTTGATGAGGACAGTCATGACTCCACCAGCAGTTTCAATACCAAGGGAGAGAGGAGTGACATCCAACAGCAGCAAATCTTGAACATTTTCAGACTTGTCTCCAGATAGAATGGCTGCCTGGACAGCTGCACCGTAAGCCACAGCTTCATCAGGGTTAATGCTCTTGTTCAGTTCCTTTCCATTGAAGAAGTCTTGCAGGAGCTTCTGAATCTTGGGGATACGGGTGGAACCACCCACCAGGACAATATCATGGATCTGTGACTTGTCAAGTTTGGCATCTCGAAGGGCTTTTTCTACAGGGTCCAGAGTGCCACGGAACAAGTCTGCATTCAGCTCCTCAAATCGAGCCCGGGTGATGGAGGTGTAGAAGTCGATTCCCTCGTAGAGGGAGTCAATCTCAATACTGGCCTGGGTGCTGGAGGAGAGGGTGCGCTTAGCCCGTTCACAAGCGGTGCGGAGACGGCGGACAGCTCTTGTTCTCTTTCTCTGTCAGCCTGAGGCTGTAATTTGGTACAGGCATGTAAATAACACATGAAAACTATTTACTTATCTAACACGGTGTCACTAGTCATCATGGCACCGTGAGAGAGCTTCATTTGTTTGCCTTACAGTTAACTAGCAATACGATAATTATATGTGGGGGATGAAAACACGCAAGGCATCAGATACGGCTGGAACAATAATTTGCTCCGTATTTAAGCACACCAATGGCTGAGGGCCTAGGATGATGCTGGCCGGGAGTTACTTGATTATCTTGATCATACAATACCACACAGTGTGGCATCCCTAATGGGGTCTCCAGCTGTTTGATCAAATCCACAATAGTGAGGATGCACGTCAAGTACCTCCCATCAAACGTTTCCGCTCCCTGCTAAGCAAGCAATGCTGCACAGTTGCTCGATATCCGTATTGAGCAGCAGTCACATTTGTCACTATCTGAAGAGCGGCACGGTGACCACTGCTTTCTCTGGCTCAAACAAGCTTCATGCCAACGGTAGGCATTCTGTGATTCCTTCATCTTCGTTAGACCATAGAGGAAACCTCTTCTGGGTAGAAGCTTTTAGTTGACCGTCGCTTCCTTTCTCAGCTATACGTTCCTGCCTGGCCGGACTACCTGTTTCATTGCACAACATTCAGGGTCCATGTCCTTCTATCGTCTGAAACAATCGGTCAAAGTCATCTAGTGGCGAGCAGTTGAAGGGCCGATTTTGGCAATCAGACTGACGGACAGCGGTCTAAACTGGAATGTAGCTTTGTCGGAACACTGTGCGTGTTCATTGCGACCTGTTCTTTTTTTTTTTTTTAGGTTTTATTTTTTTCTTTTTGTTTTTTTTTTTTCTGTTAGGCGCTATGTTCCTACAAGCCGTGGCCTGGTAGACCAGAGAGATGCTAATTGCTGCTCAACACTAGCGCAGAGTTCTATACTACGTGGTATCACAGCGACACCTCTCATGTCGGCGGAATGTCCTGCTATAAGTCAAACCTGATATCTAAGCGTTTCCTTAACTGCCGGGACAGTGGACCTATATTGTGGTCTCACCTGACGCACGGTTCATTGTAAGCATCGGTTGAATGATGTACCCTCCATAGTGCCAGCATCACAGCCCATCTAGTTGTTTCATTAACAGGCTAGTGGAACGTTGGGCCAACTTTCAGGTAATATGATGTGTCCCCACTAGCTACCTTCTCCCTTTCCCAATCCTTTTAAACGAGATGTAGACGTTGTTTGTCAACTATGACTTAGCCACACAAACCTAACCAGGGGGAGTCTTACAACCCTCGCCTTAATTTAAAACGCCCACCCGTTTGTATTAGCGAGGACCTGTATCAGCTCGGTGCTTCTTGGTCTCAATAGCAAGGTTCTTACCATTTGACTGCAAAGTTGAAAGTAGCTTACTCGAATCGGAGTTAGCTTACACACACTGCACCCTTTTTTAGCCTCATTCCTTCCCCAAAGGCAGTTCCACACCTGACTGCACATGAGTTCTGAATGATCTTTTTTGCCCCTTTTTAGCTCTCCTTCCCAAAGCAGTTTTACACGCCTGACTGAAATGAGTTCTGAATGAGCTTTGCCCCCTTTTTAGCTCTTCCTTCCCAAAGCAGTTCTACACACTGACTGCAATGAGTTCTGAATGAGCTTTTCTGCCCCTTTTTTAGCTCGTCCTTCCCAAAGCAGTACTACACCTGACTGTAATGAGTTCTGAATGAGCTTTTTCAGCCTCCTTTATTAGCCTTTTTCCAGGCCCTATTCTCTTCCTTTTTCGGGCTTTAATTATTTTGCATTTACCAAGGGGTCGTTTAACAACTGTATATTTGCTTTAACACGGGCGCTGTCAATTTCTCTTTTCTTTACTGTGGCTTTTATACTTGTATATCCTTCTGCTTTAAACCTCTGCTGACCTAATGCGTTTCTTTACCGGGCTTTAAACTGTTTTTTCTTTTCCGGGCTTTTACTATTCCTTTCCTCGCGCTCGGGAGTTACACCCAGTCCCCAGTTTAGCTTTTGTCACGAGAAAGTCCAAACCGCCGCTTGCGGCAGGGCTTGCTCTGCCTCTCGGCCTGCAGGCTGTTGCTGCACCGCAGTCGGCCTCACTTCTCCTGTCGCCCCGTTCTGCTCATCCCTCGCGCCCCGCGCCTTCGCATTCTGCGCCTGCCTTTCTTTGCGCGCCCCGCGCTTCTTCCGCCAAGTTTCAGTTGAACGGCTGGCTTTTTTCTCTGGGTCTGTGCCCGATCGGTGCTCAGGGCCAGCTCGGCGGGTTTCTTTCTGGCTACGCCGAGCCTGCGTCACCGAGGCCCTTCCAAGCGCCACTCACAGTCTCTGCTACCGAGCCTTGTTGAAGCTGGTCTAAGCCTGATAGTCTCTTGAGCTCTGTGAAGTCTTACAGCAACATGTCTAAGTCTCCTTTGTTGTGCCTTACGCGTGTCGAAGTTCTGTAGCTCGTTGACAGTCTCTGCAGCAACTGTCTTTTTTCTCTTTGTTGCACTTTCGCTGCGGTCATTATCCAGCTTGAGTCTCTTTTGTGAGATGTTCCTTTGTAGCTCTAGTGGGAGGCTCTCGGGCTTGTCCTCTTCGGTGCTGAAGCCTTTATCACCGCCTCGCCCGGGCCGCGGCCCAGCACACTCAGAGCCCGCAGCCAAAGCATCTCTCGCTTGTTCTTCTCCAAAGCTGTTTATTATTCAGGCAGCAGGTCTTGTCAGACGGCTCAGGCAAGCAAGCTTTCCTAGATTAATTATTACTTATGTTCTTCTTTTTTTGGTGTTTGTATGGTGTTCTATCCCGGGTTTGGCACCAGATGTGGTGCTCCACCCCCCTTGCCCCTCGCCAGCTAAGGAGGACTGGTCACACTTAGGATTTTTTTGTAGATGTTTATTGTAGGGTTATTTACTTGAAGCGAGAGAGACTCCGGACCTGTTCTTTGCGCATCACCGATCAACCGTTTCCGGTGTTGCTTAGTAAAAGCGACGTAGCTCGGCGTGGGTTCGGTCTCCCCTGATCATTGGCAATGTTTCCACTTTCCCATGCTGGAAAACACCCACGCACGAGTAGGTGGTGCCAAGATCGATGCCAACTGCAGGTCCCTTAGACATGGTGGCTTGCGTGTAGGCCTGGCTCTGCTAGAGCAATGACCACAAAAGGAGCCCGAAAGCTGCCGCCGCATTCCTATATCAGAATTTTTAAAATCATCCTAGGTGATGCTAGCTAGCATGCAGGTTGGATTAAGAATACTGCAGCCTGGGCCGGGCGTGGTGGCGCAAGGCTTAATCCTAAGACTTGGGAGGCGAGGCAGGTGGATCTCGTGATTTCAGAGGCCAGCCTGGTATTCAGAGTGAGTTCCCGGACAGCTGGAGCTACGGGATGACCTGTCTTGAAAACACAAAAAAAAAACAAAAAATAATAAAGATACTGCCAGCCTTGGCGTGGTGGTGCACTGCCTTTAAATCCTAGCACTTGGGAGGCAGAGGCAGGCTGATCTTTGTGAGTTCAAGGCCAGCTTGGTCTACAGAGCGAATTCCAGGACAGCTGGGGCTACAGGGAGATCCTGTCTCGAAAAGACCAAAAAAAAGAAAAAAAAAAGAAGAATTAAATAAAAAATAAACTCACACTTACATTGAAACTTTCTAAGGTTGATTAATCCATGATCTCGTATAATTCTAGAATGAAAAAAAAACCACAATAATCTTTAAATTAAAAAAATTAGGTTTCACATTTAATACCATCTACATATAGTTTTTATTATATATATTCTAAACAACTCAAGATGGTATATCAGAGTCGAAAGAAGTCAGTCTCCACAAACCCATGAAACAGACTCTAAACTGAGCATCACACACTATCCCTCTTGGGCACAGATAAGTCTCAGTAACTATTTGTCAGATGACTCAGACCCTACTCACAAATACTGAAAAACATGTGTCTGACATGATGGTGCAGAAGGGAATCTGCCTGTCTCATGAGACTAATCTATTTGACTTGTGGAAGTAATTGAGAACAGCCATTTAAGGGAAACCTGTTAACCATGAACGGATGCCATGATACACATATTAAACATTTACAACCATGCATTTACACACTTTGAAGACACTTGAAATAAATATAGATTGACCATGTTTAATGAAAGGGCATCATAAAACATAAGATCTAACCAGCATCTCTCATCTGAGTTCTACAATACTCTCTAGCTCTATTTATGAGTGTTAAGCAAAACAAATTTAAGTAAACCACATTTAGAACCTTTGATTTATACCAGAGGGGTTAATGACTAGGAACTAGGCTTCTCATGGAAGCAGTTATGTAAGCTTTTGCAGCACATCCTGTAAGCTAGCTCCAGACATGCAGGTACATGAGAAAGCTTTGCTAAAGATCACATCTTGGTCCTTAGAGAGTGGTCTCCCAGCTAGGCATAGTGGTGCATGCCTTTAATCCCAGCACTCAGGAGGCAGAGGCAGAGGCAGAGACAGGCGGATTTCTGTGAGAATGGGGCCAGCCTGGTCTATATAGTGAGTTCAGGCCAGCTGAGAGTAATCCCCCAGCTTCCTGTTCCCTTTCTTGCTGACATCACTGTACCTATAGGTTAGCAGTATCACAGTAACTAACATGTCTACATACACAGCACAGGCCAGCACAATCACTCTGCATATCCCTCTCTGAACTGTTAGCCTCTGTAATCCAATAGTGGTCTGGGTTCCATAATTTTTAAGTCTGAATATATGTGTCTATCTGTCTGTCTGTCTTCTATTTATCTACCTATGAAAATTTTAATTTTGGGGGGGGGCAGGGGATGGTCTGGGAATTGTTCCTAGGGCCTCACACTGCCTCTGAGTGAGGTACCTAGGCTCCACAGGGAGTTCCAGGCCAGTCAGGGCTCCACAGGGAAACCCTGTAAAAAAAAAAAAAACCACCACCACCACCACCAAAAAACAAGCTGAGCATGGTGGTGCATGTCTTTAATCCCAGCATTCAGGAGGCAAAAGCAGGTGGATATCTCTGGTTTCAAGTCTAGCCTGGTCCACATAGCGAGTTCCAGGCCAGCTGGCTACAGGGAGACCCTGTCTCTTTTTTTTTTTTTTGACAGAGAGCTTAAAACAGTTTACCTATTTAAAATTCATCATGAAAGGATAAGGAAAGAGCAGGTAAAAGCAAGACAGGAATTATTAGCCTTGTTTGACAGATGAGAAGCTGAGGCCCAAGGAGGTTAGGTACCTTCCTCAAGGTTACAAGAACGGAGTGTTCTATAGACTACCGCAATCAACAGGACAAAGAGGAGACAGGATGGTTTTTCTATACTTACTTTTTTCGTCTCTGTCTCTCCTTTAACCTGGAATGATAGATATCTACCACAGCCATCTTCAGAGCTATAAATAATACACCATGTATAAATAATACAAATAAGGTCAAGACAAAAAATAATTTAACCAGACTTCTTTTTGAGGGTGTTGACATAGTTTTGCTGTGTTGCCTGGCTTTGAATTTATAATGGTCTTGCCTCAGACTCCTGAGAACTGGGAGTAGAACCATATACCACCATGCCCGGCTCCCCGAAACTTTAAGTACTAACTATTCCATTACAAATATCCTAGCATGGGCTGGAGAGATGTCTCAGTGGTTAAGAGCACTGGTTGTTCTTGCGGAAGATCCGGGTTCAAATCCCAGCACCCACATGCCAGCTAACAACTGTCTGTAACTCCATTTCCAGGGGATCTAACACCTTCTGCAGACATAACACTCATACACATGAAATAAAAATAGAGAAAAGAGCTGGGCGTAGTGGCGCACGCCTTTAATCCTAGCACTTGGGAGGCAGAGGCAGGCGGATCTTTGTGAGTTCAAGGCCAGCCTGGTCTACAGGGCGAATTCCAGGACAGCTGGGGCTACAGGGAGACCCTGTCTTGAAAAGACCAAAAAAAAAAAAATAAAAAAAAATAAAATAAATAAAGAAAAGAAAAAATGTTAAAAAAAAGTCAAAATTAAAAAAAACCAAAAAACAATCCTAGCATACTGAAAGCTGGGTGTAGTGGTATACACCTTTAATCCCAGCACTCAGAAGGCAGAGGAAGGCAGATCTCTTTGAGTTCAAAGCTAGCCTGGTCTACATAGTGAGTTTCAGGCCAGCTGGGGCTACAAGGAGACCCTGTCTCAAAAAAAGACAACAATGACAACAAAAAAAAAATCCCAGTATATCCAATTACTCTATCAGTAAATAATAATGATTACTCTTTTGACAGTGCTAGAGACCAAACCCAGGGGCCCACACAGACTAGGCAAGTACTAAGTTACACTTCAACTATTTCCCCAGCCCCAAAACAACTATTGCTGTAACTGCACAGGATTAAGCTCGATGACATGGAAGGACACTAGCATGTAGACATGTTCCCAGACTAACATTTACAACTGGGTGACAACAACTGTTCTCAGTGCTAAATTTTGCATTCTGTAATGAATCATCAGGTTAAGTAACCTAACCAAGGTAAAATCTGTGATCTGCATGGCTGCCCATGTCCCAAACCTTTCCTGGCTCATACTGAATAAGGAAGCAGCAGTGAACAGGAGAGGCGGTAATCAATGGTTTTGTTCTTTCCTTCCCTGCTACTCTCTTTCCATCTTCAAAGGTTCTAAGATTTCTGTTCTCATCTCTCTTTTCACTCTTCACCTATTCCTACAAACTCATCTACTTTGATGGGTCCACGTTCCATTAGAATATATTATCTCAAACTTCAGATTCTACTGGCTATCCTAATCACATGGCCTCAGGAGCAAGCTTACAGGTTCGACCTTACCTCATCCTGTAAAATTCTTACCTCGGTTAACAACACCATTACAGTAAAGTAAGTTGTCCAAGCCAGAAATCAGCCTGGTCCCTCTCTCCCCGGCATAACTTAGCACTATGCCACATTACTAAACATTTCACATCTTGAAATTCTGAAAGTAACTTAATGATTTTAGTGGATTCTAGAGCTACCTTAAGAACCTGCCTCCTTAAGCTTTGTGTAAATTTAGAGTGGTGTTTTGGATTTGTTTTCATTACTGAAGACATTCACAGAAGAGGCTTTAGCACAATACATCAACCTGCTGTGTGTCTTGAAAATCCAGAATGCATTATCCAAATGTTGAGTAGTTTTTAAAAATACACCAGCCTTTCTAGCAATGCATCTGACCATGTATGAGAATATGCATCTATCTTTCAAGATGTAAACTTCATTCCAAATTTGAGCTCAGAGCCTCCGGTTACACTGGTAACTCAAAAGCAATGCATCTATTGCATCCTCATCCAGAGCACAGAGATCCAAGTACAAGTTTGGCCCAGGAGAACAAAGAGTCACGTTCTGTTAGTTATTTTTTTAATTTTTTTATTTATTTTTGTATGTGTATGAATGTACTGTCTGCATGCAGGTCTGTGCACCCGTGTCATGCAATGCCGTGGAGGTCAGAAGAGGGTCTCGGATTCCCCTGGAACTGGAGTTCTCCTGGAATTGGAGTTACAGACGGTTCTTAGCCACCATGTGGGTGCTGGGGATCGAACCCGGGTCCTCTGCAAGAGCAGTTGGTACTCTTAACTGCTAGGCTATCTCTCCAGCCCCCTGTTAGTTATTTTTAAAAAGTTCATTTATAAACCAGGTGTGGTGGTGCACGACTTTAATCCCAGCAGAGGCAGGTGGATCTCTGTGTCTCTGTGAGTTCAAGGCCAGCCTGGTGTACAGAGCAAGCTCCAGGCCAGCTGGGACTAAAGGGAGACCCTATCTCAAAAATTAAAAAAAATTATTTATTAATTATTTTATGTGTATAAGTATATTGTCTGCATGCAGGTAGGTGCACCCATGTCATGAAATGCCCTTGGGGGACAGAAGAGGGTCTTGGATCTCCTGGAACTGAACTTACAGTTGTTACCTGCCATGTGGGTATGGGATCCAAACCCTGGTCCTCTGAGGGATCACCCAATGCTCTTCACCACTAAGTCATCTCTCCAGCCCTGTGTTCTGTTAGTTTTGTTTTATTTTATATATTTTTTTTTACTTTTGAAACAAGGTCTCACTGTAGCCCCAGGTGGCCTGGAACTCACTATGTATCTCCAGCTGGCCTTGAACTCAGAGATCTACCTGCCTCTGCCTCCTGAATGCTAGGATTAAAGGCATGTACCACCATGTCCAGCTTTCTGTTAGTCTTAAACACTGTTTTCAAACAAAATCTTATTTGACACAGTAAGTCAGATGTGATCTAACTGAACCTCCTACTCTAGCCCCAAGTCACAGTCCCTGAGGGTACCTGCACCGAAGGATGAAACCCACATTTCTTTCTTTTTTTTTTTTTTATTTGTTGGCTTTGGTTGAGACAGGGTCTCCCTGTGTCCCCAGCTGTTGTCCTGGAACTCGCTCTGTAGACCAAGCTGGCCTTGAACTCACAAAGATCCACCTGCCTCTGCCTCCCAAGTGCTAGGATTAAAGGCGTGCGCCACTACGCCCGGCTTTTGAAACCCACATTTCTACTGAACTACATTACACAATGGGGATGGAGGGAATAGGACCAATCAAGTGAGAGAACAGAATAGAAAGGCTCATAAGAATCAAAACTTCCCTTGGGAAGCAGAAGTAGGAGGATCTCTGTGAGTTCAAGGCCAGCCTGGTCTACATAGAAAGTTTCAGGCCAGCAGAGGCTACATGGAGACTGTCTCCAAAAGACCAAAAAAAGAAAAAAAAGAAAAATTCCTTTATTATAAAAGAAAACAAAAGTTGTTGAGTTATGTACAATCCTAAATTCAGCTGGGCATGGTGGGACACACATATAATCCTAGCACTCAGAGGCTGTGGCAGGAGGATCAGAGTTCAAGGCCAGCCTAGACTATGCAAAACCCTGTCTTAAAAGAAGAAAGAGCTGGGCTGGTGGCACACATCTTTAACCCTAGCAGTTGGGAGTTAGAGGAAAGCAAGAAATAAATGTCAGCTATTTTCTACTGAGTCATTACTGTGTATCTCACTGTGGCCTTCCCTTAGGATATTCTTACATTAGAGGTTCAATACCAAATTCTTACATGCTGGGCCATGAGAGGATGTAGTATATATAAACATGACATCAATCACTGAGCCATGTCCCGGAATAGTCTATCTAGACCATTATTCTGTGGGTCTGAGTTTTAAAACAAAGGGGAGGGGGGCAGTGAGCTGACCCAATGAGTGAAAATGTCTGTCATGCAGACCTGACAACCTGAGCTTGGTCCCCAAATTCCACAAGAGGAGACATTCACCAACTCCCAGGTTATCCTCTGACCCCCATATGTGCACTCTGGCATGCGCATGCTTATACTCACGCACACATATCACACACATGATGAAATCTTTCTTGATTTAGGAGCTGTCCTACTTAACAGTACTGATACCACAGAACCATTCATATTCCACCTCTGTTTAACAGAGCAGACGAGTCATGCGGAATGGTGGGCAGGCTATCTCNGGGTTTGATTCTCGACCTACATGTGGCAACTAAAAACTGTCCTATAACTCCAGTTCCAGGGGATCCCACACTATCCTCTGAGGAATTGTACAACACGGGTGCACCACACACATACAGACAGCACACTCATACATATAAATTTTTTTTTTAAAATATATTTTTTAAAATGCAATGAAATAGCGTTTCACATCTGTAGCCTCGGCTGGCCTCAAGCTCAGCAGTCCTGCCTTGGCCTCCTAAGTGCTGGAATCGTAGGCATGAGCTATCACACCTGATACACGCTCAGTGTTCACAGCCTTAATCTTTTATTGCTATGTTTTGTTCTGTGGTTTACATTTGTGGTCTGGTATAGCTGTACCACATTGAGTAAGAAGTTGCAGAAGTAGCACTAAGTACTTTTCTCATTTTACATTCAGAGAAATATGCAAAGTTAAGTAATTTGCCTAAGGCTTTCTAATAGCTGACTTTAACCTGTATGTCATGTACAGTTATTTTGTGCATGTTGGCCAAAAGCTTGGTTGTGGGGAATGATTTTTGCATTTAATTAATTTTACTTTTTAGCTGTTTGTTTGTTTTTGGTCTTTTTGAGACAAGGTCTCCTTGTAGCCCCAGCTGGCCTGGATGCTATGTAGACCAGGTTGGCCTCAATCTCACAGAGATCTGCCTCCCGTGCTTTGACATGTGTCACCCGGACCAGCTTGTTTACTTATTTTCAGTTATTTGTTTCTTGTATGTGCACCCACGCGTGGGAATGAGGAGGCCAGAGCAGGATGTCGGGTATTTTCCTCTGTCACTTATCTTAAACTGAGCCCAAAACTCCCAGTATTGGCTAGGCTAGCTGCTCAGCAGCCTCTCAGGATCAGTTTGTCTCGGTCCCACCAGTGCTGGGGTCATAGGCACACACAGTCATGCCCAGTTTTTACATGGATGTGCTGGGAGTCTAAGCTCAAGTCTTCTTCCGCTCCTAGGAAGTGGTCTATTACCATTAGAGCGCATCTCTCTAGCGCCCTTTTTTTTTAGATTTTCTTAAGATGGATGTGTTTCTTTTACTCCGCCGAAGTGATATGAGATTGTCGTGGTCGCTTATGTGTAGTGATGGTGTGTTGCACATACACATGAATGAAGTGCCTGCAGAAGCAAAGACAATAGATCCTCTGGACTGAAGTTACAGGTATTTGGGGATTTTTGTTGTTTTTGTTTGTTTTTGTTTTTGGTCTTTTCGAGACAGGGTCTCCTGTTGATCTCTCTCCACGGTTCCTCTGCAAGAGTAGTCAGTGCTCTTAACCATGAGCCATCTCTCCAGCCCTGTGTGAAACTCTTATTTAAAAAAAATAAATAAATAAAGGAGCCAGTAAGATGGCTGGGGGTGGGGGGGCAGGCTGCCAGCCCTGATGACCTGAGTTCAGTCCCCAGAATCCAGGATGGTGGAGAGAACTCCCTCCTTCAAGCTGTCTCCTAACCTCATCTGTGCCATGGTATGCGCACATGTAGCCAACCTCCCCCCACCATATGCACACATAAATAACTAGACGGTAAACACTTTGCAATGCTAAGAGCACACTGGGGACAGCTCTGCTCCTTGCTGGCTGAATACAGCAGGCAAGTCACTTGACCTTTCCAAGCTTCAATTTCCTCATCTGCAAAGTAGGAATAATGGTAACACTAAACTCATAGGGTTTTATGATAGGAAATAACTTCATAGAGCTGGACATGGTGGCACACGTATGTAGTGGCATCACTCAGGAGGCTAAGGAAGAAATTGAGAGCTTAGGCCAGCATGGGTCACACAGCAAGACCCTGTCTCAGAAAAAGAAAATAAAATTTCATGTGTGTGAAGAACTTAATATGGTACTTGTTAACAGTGACTTAGTAAATGATATATGTATTAGCTATTATTAATAATGTCTAAACTGTCCTATAAATAAAATGCTTGAATCTCTAGAAAATGAAGTACGGAAACCAGTAATGCAAAAAAGAGACTAGCCGGGCATGGTGGGGCACGCCTTTAATCCCGGCACTTGCAAGACAGAGGCAGGCCTATTTCTGTGAGTTCAAGGCCAGCCTGGTCTACAGAGTGAGTTCCAGGCCAGCTGGGGCTACAGGGAGAGCCTGTATCAAAAAGACATTAAAAGGTCTAAATTTAGCCAGGTGTGGTGCACAGGTCTTTAACCTCAGCACTTTGGAGGCAGAGGCAGGCGGATCTCTGAGAGTTCAAGGCTAGCCTGGTCTACATAGTGAGTTCCAGGATAGCTGGGGCTACAGTACGGAGACCCTGTCTCAAAAAGACAGGGGAAAAAAAAAAAAAAAAAGAAATACAACCTAAAAAATGGCTGGCAGAGAAACCTTGCTGAAATAAAATGAACTTTCCAAATCGAGGGGACTTGAGAGTTTGGCAGTGTGGCACATGCATGAAATACCAGCATCTGGTAGGCAGATGCAGAGAATCACAAGCTTGAAGCCAGCCTGGCCTGCAATCCTGAGTTCTAAACCAGTCTAGACTACAGAGTTAGACCCTGTCTGAAACCAACCAACCAACCGACCAACCAACCAACCATCAACCAAACAACCAAATAGAGGGAGCACCAATTAAACTCATGTGCAACCCTGCATTCCGTCCAACCACAGACTCAGCCCACAGGAATGCATAATGCTTCTCACCTGGCTGGGTCATGGGACAATAGCTAGAGGGAGGATACATCTAGAATTTTAGAACCCTGAGAAACTTAGAGGAAGAGTAGCCTACAAATTTAGGAGAGATTTTCACAAATGAAAGGCCAGCCTTACACTAAGCTTCTGCATTGAGATCTCACATAATGTGATTAGAGTGCCAAGTTATGAGCCCTCTATATCTCTCTCTTGGAACCAGTAATGGCTTATTTCACAGAGGGTACCATTAGATTCCAGAACTTCCTTATTTTTTTTTTCCCCTTGGATATAGCTTCACTTGTCATACCCTTCCTGGGAACATTCTGAAAGCTTTCTGCTATACTCAGAATGCAATTAATTACCCTCTATTGTATCCCGTGCCTCTATAATGGACCATGAAGCCAATTTTAATGGATAAATTCCATGAATTTTGTGACACAAAGAAAGAGCTTGGTTGCATCAGCCCATACTCATTCCAGTAGTTACAAGTGAGGGAACCTAGGAGGAATGTTGTTAATGCTCAGTCATACTGAGCATAATGGTATAGAACAGTAAAAACACCAATCAAAACTGTATACCATCATTCACTGGAGACATTTACACTCTGACTAAACAGTGTCAATCATTCTTTACTGATATAGGACACAAACAGCAAGCAAGGACTTGCCTAAGACTCCACAGTGACTCAAGCAAGCATATGGTTGAATCAGTGCTCAATGATTCCCATGAGTCTGTGTTGATCTGTGTGCCAGGTGTTAGTAAAAGCTCCTTTCTGCTCTTTCATGAGTCTTCTTGGGCTCCTAGACCCCTTCACTGGATATTCTGAGAAACTTCTTAAGGGAACACATGCCAGACATGGGTCATGTTGCCAGAGAAGCTACCACAAGCACCACTGTGGTTTCACCAGAAAGGTATCCCTCTGACCTCCAGTGCTTCTGAAATACTATCAACATCGAGCCAGGCATGGTGGCGCACGCCTTTAATCCTAGCACTCGGGAGGCAGAGGCAGGAGGACCTTTGTGAGTTCAAGGCCAGCCTGGTCTACAGAGTGAGTTCCAGGACAGCTGGGGCTACAGGGAGACCCTGTCTCAAAAAAACCAAAATAAATAAATAAATAAATAAATAAATAAATAAATAAATAAATAAATAAATAAGCAAGGTTCTGTCTGGGGACACTAACTTGGACACAATAGGCCTTACCACAAAAGACAGAGTGTATGAATTCTGGCAGGGGAGGCTGTGGGAGGACGCCAGTGGGGAAGGGTGTACAAAGGTGATTAAGACTGACTAAGATGTTCTGTATGAAACACACAAAAATTCAATTAAAAAAAAATTTTTTTTTAAGATTTACTGAGCTGGGCTTGGTGGCACATGCCTTTAATCCCAGCACTTGGGAGGCAGAAGCAGGCAGATCTTTGTGAGTTCAAGGCCAGCCTGGTCTACACAGTGAGTTCCAGGACAGCTGGAGCTACAGGGAAACCTTGTCTCAAAAAGACAAAAAAATAAAAATAAAAAAATAAAAAAAATTTACTGAGCCAGGCATAAGGACACATACCTTTAATCCCAGCACTTGGGAGGCAGAGGCACGTGGATCTCTGTGAGTTCCAGGCTGGCTGATGCTACAAGGAAACTGTCTCAAAAAAAAAAAAAAATTTTATTGACATAAATACTTTGGGATTTTAGATTAAGGAGATCTGATTCTGAGTTCATAAAAATTAAAATGAAATTACGTTAAGAAGTTTGATGAATGGCAAACCCACTTTGCTCCCTAGGAACACTGAGCAGGAAACTCGGTGGCTATTTCATTGTGCGTTCATGAAAAGATATGATTATGTGATTTGAGACAACTAACTGCTTTAATCTCAAAATACACTTACCTAGAAATGAAGTCTTTCTGTTGACTGAGTTTCTTGTTTGTTTGAGATGGTTTTATGTAGCCCAGGCTGGCCTTTAATTCACTATGCAGCAGAGGATGACTTTGAACTCTTGATCCTCGTACCTCCACCTTCCAAGTGCTAGGGTTACCAGGTGTGTGCTACCATACTTGGATGCCTTTGTAGTTATCTGAATATTTTGGAATTTCCATCTTATTCATGCATCTGTGTCTCTATGTGTATATGCTGTGTGTGTCAGTGCTTTCGGAGGCTCAAAGACAGTGTCAGGTCTCCTGAATCTGGAGTTACAGGGGACTGTGAGCCCCCTGAAATGGGCACAGGTTCTCTGGAAGGTGAGCAAGCACTCTAAACTGCTGAACCATTTCTCCAGCCCTTGCACCTGAATTTTAAGATTTTGAGATATTAGGTAGGGCTTGGTGGTGCAAGCCTTTTCATCCCAGCGCTCAGGAGGCAGAGGCAGAGGCAGGTGGATCTCTGTGAGTTCCAGGCCAGCTGGGATTAAAGAGACCCTGTCTCAAAAAGACCAAAATAAATAAATAAATAAATAAATAATTTTTTTTAGCTATTGCCAGAATTCAATATTGATTTTTTCCACTTTTTGAGCACAGATATTAAATGTAATCATAGGCCATTATAAACAATGAAACTTAAAAAGTGACAATAAAAGCATCTCAAGGTTTAAACAAAAAAAGCAATAGTTCTGAGAAACAAGAACTTCCCAATTTTGGTCTAAATTATACATTCGAAGAATTACCACTTTTCCCTTTTACTATCATAAATTTGGATTAACAAATGATAGTGCACAATCAGTATCCGCAGTTTTAACTGAAATGCCAAGGCTGTTATACTATTTTCTTCCTTCTAAGGAGGCAAGTAAGAGCCACTTAATTACCTCAGTGTAAGCTTACCTTGGCTGAAAGCTCACAGCGGCCAAGGGACTGGATGCTCCTCAGCACTCTCACTATCACCACATCCTATTCAAAGTGATCAAAACCTGACAAGGGGCAAGTTCTAGATTTTTGTTTGTTTGTGTAATGCCGGAATCCAACCCAGGGCCTCAGGCTCTCTCTACCACTGAGCCACATTACCAGCCCAGCCACTAAGTTCTGAATACCCTGAGGCAGGGGCCATATTTAATTCATCCTTATATTCCCAGCACCCAACACAAAGTAGTCACATATTTATACTCAGTAAGCATTTAATAAAATGAATGTTACCATGTAAAATGTCTGAGTCATCTTCAACAAAATCGATGTCTCTTAAGTCCCATTCTGCATAATTATCAAATTCCTGTTAGGGGAAAAGAAAAAATATAAACCCATAAGTTTTGAGTAAACCCATCAGTTTTGAGTATGTCTTTACAGTAGCCACGTTGTAGAAACAAAGAGAAAACACATGAACTGACATTTATAGAAAAATATGCTGGGCATGGTGGTGCACACCTTTAATCCCAGCATTCCCAAGTGCAAGAATTAGATGCATGCTAGCACACCCAGCTCAGGAAACAAACTTCGACTGGAACCTAGGCATATTCATTTATGTAAATATCTATGTAATAGATAAATAAATAGATAAAAGGTATAATACATAAAAATATAATATATACATCTATCTACATGTATAGGTACAGATAGATAGATAGATAGATAGATAGATAGACAGATACATACATACATACATACATACATACATACTAGTTTTGAGTCAAGATCTCACCACACATCCCAGGCTTATTTAAAACTCAAAATGCAGCTGGGCATGGTGGCGCATGCCTTTAATCCTAGCAGAGGCAGAGGCAAGCGGATCTTTGTGAGTTCAAGGCCAGCCTGGTCTACAGAGTGAGTTCCAGGATAGCTGGGGCTACAGGGAGACCCTGTCTCAAAAAGAAAACAAAACAAAACAAAACAAAAAAACCTCAAAATGCTTCTATGCTACTTTTGCATAATAACATCAAAGTTGAGTTGCAACATAAACTTTATGATCTGAAAAACTTAAAAATTATGCACTACCTGGTCCTTAGGCTTAGCTAGGCTTGGGCCTTGATATAGCACAACTCTGAAACCCTCTCATTATGGAATGTCAACTGCAGAAATTCCACACCTAACAAAGGAAGGAGGAGAAACACCAATGCAGCTAAGAAAGTAAATTCTTGGGGCTGGAGA
>VZQC01004974.1:2946343-2970767 GCA_009823505.1 Rhizomys pruinosus
GATGGCTCGTGGGTTAAAGCACAACTGCTCTTGCAGGAGGACCTGGGGGTTTGATTCCCAGCACCCTATGGATGGCTAGACTGTTTGTAACTCCGTTCCAGGGGATCTGAATACTCTCTTCTGAACCTTCCGTGGCAGGGCCGACATGGGGTGTACACTACACATGGCAGACAGTTTTAAACGCATACGCATAGGAAAAAAAAAAAAAAAAAAAAATGGAAGTGAATTCGGTCCTAGCCTTGGGAGGCAGAGGCGGGGACTTTTCGAGTTCAAGGCCAGCCGGGCCTACAAGTCGAGTTTTGACGAGGGGGCTACAGGGAGACCCTGTCCAAAAGACAAAAAACAAAACAAAACAAATATAAAAACAAAAAACCCCAAACAAAAAACAAAACCAAAACAAACAAAGAATTTTCACTGCTCCACAAAGCTGAACTGTTCCACAATGGAAAAGGAAAGAAGAAATGTTGTTTCAGTTGAGGGGCATTTAGGTTGGTTCCAGCTCTTTGCTATTGTGAAGAGAGCTGAAATAAACATGGCCGTGCATGTATCTCTGTGGTGGCGTGAGTCTTGAGGGTACATGCCCAGGAGTGGTATGGCTGGGTCGGGTGGCAAGTTCATTCCAAGTCTTCCAAGGGTTCTCCACACTGCTTTCCATAGTGGCTGTACGAGTTTACATTCCCACCAGCAGTGGATGAGTGTTCCCCTTTCCCCACAACCTCTCCAGCATTTGGTATCACTTGTTTTCTTGATCCTAGCCAGTCTTATTGGAGTAAGTCAATCCTTAACACTGCATGAACCAGGCATGGTGGTATATACCTGTAATCATAGTGATCAGAAGGTGGCCATAGAAAGATGAGAAGCTGAAGCCCATTCTTGGCTACATATCAAGTTCAAAGGCCAGCCTGAGATAGATACAGGAGACCCTGATTCAAAATAAATCAATAGTTGGTGTGGTGGCACATGCCTTTAATCCCAACACTCAGAAGGCAGAGGCAGGCAGATCTTTGTGAGTTCAAGGCCAGCCTGGTATACATAGCAAGTTCCAGGCCAGCTGGAGCTACAAGTAGACCCTGTCTTAAAAAAGCACCCCACCCCCAAAATGGAACAGGTGCCTAACACATGCTAAGCAAGAGCTCAACATGGAGCTGAACACCCCAAGCCAGTAACAGACTATTTTTTCTAGACTCTGCTAAGATGGAAAGAAGATGGGGAAGATTAACCCACTTTAGAAAGAACAATGAGCAAAAAACTAAAGACTAAGCCAAGATGACTACTAAGCTGTTCACAGGTGATTGTTTTTCACCTTCTTTTCCATGGCATAAAGTATCTTATAATGCTAAATGAATGAATATAAACAACATGTGAACTGAACTTGAGTCTTCTGGACCCTAGACATAAGAAGGGCAGCAAATTACCTCCTAATAGGACCAGGAAAAATTCTGCACACCAGCAAGCCAAGACAGGGAGGATCCAGTAAGGGTTCCTTCGTAATAAGTTATGTAGTGACAAGAAATAACTCCCTCAGCTTCAGAATCTTCATGAACAAATGTTAAAAATGTCTCTGCTATCTAGTTCATAAGATAATCAGCATGAAAGTGTCCCAAAAAAGTTAAAACAGGGATCTGGGGAGGTGACTTAGTGGATAAAATGCTTGCAGTGCACCGAGTTCAGATCTCCAGCATCTGTGTAAAAGCTGGGCATGGTGGCTTGTATCTCTAACTCCAGCACTGAGGCACAGGTGGATCCCAGGGGCTTGTTGGTCAGCTACTCTTGCTTAAAGTATAAGCCCCAGGTTCAGTGAGAGCCTCAGTCTCAAAAAACAAAATGGAGAGTAACAGAGAAGAAGATACTAGACATCAACCTCTGACCACGACATGCATGGGCAAGACCCTGCCCCCACCGCATGCATACATGCTTATATATACACTTAAAAACTGAAAGTAGTGGCATTCATCTCCCTCCTAAGGTAATGAGAAATGCCTGTTTAATTCTCCTAAGCTTCAGTAAGGCAGCGTGGAAGCCAAAAACAGAGAACACTGTTAGGAAAGCAGGTAAACGTGAATCTCAGTGAGCTATGAGCATCAACTTCAAGTCTGATTCACTTAAACGAATATGGAACCTATTGCCCAGAAAAATCTGAAAAATCAGAAGGGAACAATAACTAGCAAATCTATACTTCTTTGCTACTCAGGAAGGAACAATTCTCTCAGTGTTGACACATCCAAGTGACCTTGGAGCTGTTCACTCATGTACCAAGAAGCATCCTGTAGTCCTGTGATATATGTCAGGCCTGGAAGATAATGTTACAGTGAAGAGAACTTCTCTCTCATGTCAACAGGAAAGCAGCACAGCTTTCCCTTTCTGGGGTTCTTCCCTTCATCTCTCAACAAGGGTTTCTCTTTTGAGCCCACCAGGACAGAATCACTCAACATTAAACTCTTACCAGTTTCCAAAGCCACAGTCCATTACAGCTTCCAAAAGAGCCATTTCTTCTTGAGCAGTCCAGCTGGGATCAAGAACAGGAAAGTCTGAGGTCTAAGAAGAAAAAGATTTGACTAAGAACAAAGACAGAAATGACACCCAGGAATACCAATTGTAGTACATAGTTTATTTATTTATTTATTTATTTATTTATTTTTTGGTCTTTTTTGAGACAGGGTCTCCCTGTAGCCCCAGCTGTCCTGGAACTCACTCTGTAGACCAGGCTGGCCTTGAACTCACTAAGATCCGCCTGCCTCTGCCTCCCAAGTGCTAGGATTAAAGGCGTGCGCCACCATGCCTGGCTAGTACATAGTTTAAAAAGAGTAAAAGTGTGGTAATGAACATCTGTAATCCCAGCACTGGGGAAGGAGAGACATGCAGATCCCTGTGGCTTGACGGCCAACCTAGCACAATCAGTGAGCTCCAGCTTCAGTGAGAAACCCTGTCTCAAAAAATATGATAAGCTGGGTGTGGTGGCACATGCCTTTAATCCCAGCACTCGCAGAGGCAGGCAGATCTCTGTGTTCAAGGTCAGCCTGCTCTACAGAGTGAGTTCCAGGCCAGCTGGGGCTACAGGGAGACCCTGTCTCAAAAAAGACCAAAAAAAAAAAAAAAAAGGACAGTATTTCAGGAAGATGCCTGTTATTGGTTTCTGACCCCCACATACATGGACACAAATGTACACATGCGTCCTCATGCATGCGTGAACTATATAGATACAGCCCCCCAAGACAGTCATTATAAGAGGCCCCTAAGACACATCTATTAGTCTCCATCTCCCCATCTCTACCTTCATTAGCTACAAGAATCTCCAATAAACATCACTTATAACTGTTATGTAATACATCCTGAAATGTCATTTTCTACTTTTTCCAGAACACTTTTTTTTTTTTTTTTTTTGGTCTTTTTGAGACGAGGGTCTCCCTAGCCCCGCTGTCCTGGAAAACTCACTATGTAGACCAGGCTGGCCTGAACACTCAAAAGATCTCGCCTGCCTCTGCCTCCCCAAGTGCTAGGATTAAAGGTGTGCGCCCACCACACGCCTAACGAAACATTTTTTAAGCATAAATAAAGTAGAGGCATTATATTTCTGTACATTCCCATTTACCTAAGAAAGTTAGAAATAAAGCATATGTGTTTACATTTGTTTAAGCAAAAGAATAAGCCCCTTGGATTTTTGATTTTTGGGTAATTTATTATTTTTTTTTGGATTTTTTGGTATTAATAAGGTCTCATATAAACGAGGCTGGCTTCTAACTTGCTATACAGTCAATGACTTGGCTATTTTATTTTTATTTTATGTGTATGAGTGCTCTGCCTATACCTACATGAGTGTAGCACACCAGCATATAATGCAAGCAAAGGCCAGAAGAAGGTGTTAGATACCCTGGAACTAGAGTTACTGACAGGTGTTAACCACCTGTTAACGTGAGTGCTGGAAAGCATGGAATTTTTTTTTTTTTTTTTTGGTCTTGTTCGAGACAGGGTCTCCCTTTAGTTCTGTTGTCCTAGAACTCACTATGCAGTGTATGCTGGCCTTGAACTCGCAATGATTTGCCTGCTGCCTCCTGAGTGCTGGGATTAAAGGTGTGCGCCACCACGCCCGGCAGGAACAGAATTTAAAAGGTGATCAGGGTGTGGTGGTACATACGTTTCAGCACTTGGGAGGCTAAGGCAGGAGGATTCAGCCTAGGACACACAGTCTGTGTGAGAAAACAAAAGCAAACAACATAAGATGACTACACTATATCCACTAAAACACTAAAATATAGTAGAGTGAGGGGCTGGAGCGATGTTCAGTGCTTAGGAGCGCCGACTGCATAATAGAGAGGATGACAACAGGTTCAAATTCCCAGCACCCACAATGACAGCTAAAGAAACGTTCATTAAATATTTTTTTAATTAATAATTATAGAATTATTTATTTTTATGTGTATGGAATGTATGTACATATAAAGAGAAGATATATATAAAGATCCGTGCAATGCTTCAGGTCAAAAAAGGGTGCTGGATTCCGCTGAACTGGAGTTCCTCGCTGGAATTGGAAATAAAACAGACCGTCCTCAAAAGAGATGAGGGTGCTGGGGATCCGAACCCGGGTCCTCTGGAGAGCAGTCAGAGCTCTTAACTGCTAGCATCTCTCCAGCCCGTAAGAACCATTTTTAAGCCAAACATGGTGGTGCACAACTTTAAAATTATTTTATTAATTAAAAAAAGAAAGGCAGAGGCAGGCGGATCTTTTGTGAGTTCAAGGACAGACTCAGTGTAAGGAGTGAGTTCGAGGACAGCTGGGGTCTACAGGGAGACCGCTGTCTCGAAAAGACCAAAAAAAATAAATTAAAATAAAAATAAAATATTTAAAGATTAAATAAATCACCAGGCGTGGTGGCACACGCCTTTAATCCTAGCACTTGGGAGGCAGAGGCAGGCGGATCTCTGTGAGTTCAAGGCCAGCCTGGTCTACAGAGAGAGTTCAGGACAGTCTGAGCTACAGGGAGACCTTGACTCAAATTAAAAAAAAAAAAAAATCATGTCTCAAAATTCGCTTCAAAATAATCTGAAGGAATGGAGGTTTTGATTAAACAAAGAGCCATGAAACTGTAATTTATTTATTTGTTTGTTTGTTTATTTATTTATTTATATTTGGGGGGGAGGATTTTTTTGAGACAGAGTCTCCCTGTAGCCCCAGATGGCCTGGAATTGGCTATATAGGCCAGGTTGGCCTTGAACTCACAGAGATCAACCTGCCTGATTATCAAGACCAGCAAAATTGTCATTTTTAAGACTTTAAAATTTTATTTTTAAACTTGAAATTTTTTATTATTTTTATGTGTATGAGTGTATTGCTTGCATGCATGTAAGTACAACCCATGTCATGAAATGCCCAAGTGCTAGGATTAAAGGCATGCACCACCACGCCCGGCTTTAAATTTTATTTTTAATTATGTGTATATGTGTGCACCTAGGTGTGGGTATGTGCGGGTGTCCATGGAGGCCAGAAAAAGGCATCAAATCCCCTAGAGCTGGAGTTTGAGGCACCTGTGAATTGCTTGACTTAGGTATTGGAAAATGAACTACAGTCCTATGCAAAAGTAGTGGGTGCTCTTAACCACTGAGTCATCTCTCTAGCTCCATGAAATGGTAATTTTAAGAGCTGGTGGTAGATATATGGAAATACACTACATGAGGTAGGTTTTTTTTTTTTTTTTGAGACAAGGTCTCCCTGTAGCCCCAGCTGGCCTGGAACTGACTCTGTAGATCAGGCTGGCCTGGAACTCCCAAGATCCACCTGCCTCTGCCTATAGAGTGAGTGCTGGGATTAAAGGCATGTGCCACCATGCCCAACTATGGTAGTTGGTTTTAATGGTAGCTCAGATAAATTTAGAATTCTCATTTGCTATGGACTAGACCTTTGACTTAAGACTTGGTATCTTTTTTTTACTTTTATATTTTATATATAGCCAAAAAGTAAAAAGCTACCCTTTTTGATGAAAAGACCATGTGGGGAGTGTTAAGTCTGGGCTTCCCAGAATTCCAAGGGACACACAGATGTCCACTTCCTCCATTTATAGCCATGGGGCTATGAATGGGTGGTCCCCAGTTGCCATATTGCCCCTGCCCCAGGTGGCTCCTGTTCCACCACGTGCCTGCAGGTGGCCCACTCTGGCAGCTCCAAATGGAAGTAAGCCTTGTTCCCAGAGTGACTGACTTAAGCCTCATGTGCCTTTTTATCTGGGCTGGGGGTTCACGGCCTTTTTATAACCTAACAGTGAGGCCACAAGAAGAGAGAGTAGCCCTGAGACTATGTAAAAAAAGTCCTCAGCTGAAGACAGTTGAGGAGTAAACTGAAAACCTCCTAAGTGTGTGAGAAAGTTACCTGGGCTCCACCATCCCAGTGAGTAGAGCTGAGGATCAGCTTCTCTGTGCCTGATCTGAACTCCCCAGCCATGAAAATTGTGGGAGGAAATGAATAGTTGCTACTTTAAGCCACAAAGTTTTCAGGTAGCTGCTATAAAATAACTAAGTAAACATTTTCTTTTTGTGTATGTCTGAAATTTTCTATAATACAAGTACAAGGAAAAAAAATGAACACGGGAGGCAGAGGCAGGCAGATCTTTGTGAGTTCAAGGCCAGCCTGGTCTACATAGAGAGTTCTAGGAAAGCTGGAGCTATAGGGAGACCCTGTTTCAAAAAGACAAAAAAGGGCTGGAGAGATAGCCTAGCGGTTAAGAGCACCAACTGCTCTTGCAGAGGACCCGGGTTCCATCCCCAGCACCCACATGGCGGCTAAGAACCGTCTGTAACTCCAAGTCCAGGAGAACTCCAGTTTCAGGGGAATCCGATACCCTCTTCTGACCTCTGCAGCATTGCACAACACGGGTGCACAGACCTGCATGCAGACAGTACATTCATACACATACAAAAATAAATTAAATTAAAAAAAAAAAATCAAAGACAAAAAAAAGTCCTGTCAGTAAAAATCACAGTACTGATAACCAATACATTTTGATCTAAGCTCATGCTATGAAGATGCCTAACATATAAGCTATTCTGAGATCTAACAAAAAATTTCAGAATACATGCATTTTTTTTTCTTTTTGACATGCATATTATTATTACTATTTTTATTATTATTATTTTTTTTTTTTGGTCTTTTCGAGACAGGGTCTCTCCGTAGCCCCAGCTGTCCTGGAACTCACTGTGTAGACCAGGCTGGCCTTGAACTCACAAAGATCCACCTGCCTCTGCCTCCCAAGTGCTAGGATTAAAGGCGTGCGCCACCACACCCGGCGACATGCATATTATTAAACCCATACCAATCACACTCAATCTGGCAAGAACCTTGAAGATATATAAATATGAAAACTCACACATTAATTGGAAAGTGTTAGTTCTAAAACTGTGTTTCAGAATATTAATTAAACCCTTGACCCAGCTGTGGTGGCACATGCCTTTAATCCTAGTACTTGGGAGGCAGAGGCAGGCGGATCTTTGTGAGTTCAAGGCCAGCCTGGCCTACACAGCGAGTTTCAGGACAGCTGGGGCTACAGGGAGACCCTGTCTCAAAAAGACAAAACAAAACAAAACAAAATAAAACAAAAAACCCCTTAACGACTTTATAATAAAAACTTTCAAGCCGGGCGTGATAGTACACACCTTTAATCCCAGTACTCTGGAGGCAGAGGATGGCAGAGGCAGGTGGATCTCTGTGAGTTCAAGGTCAGCCTGGTCTCCAAAGCAAGTTCCAAGACAGCTGGAGGTACAAGGGAGATCCTATCTAAAAAAAAAAAACAGGAACAAAACTTTCTATACTACAGAAGGGAAAAAAGGCATTTTTCCTCCCAATGTTGAATCCATGCTATTAAACTCCTGGCCAAAACTTGGACCTACTGAGTAAGCCAAAACTCTCAAACAATGGAACATGGACATATACAATTCTAAGTAGGTCTCAGGTGATAAAGGTTTAAGAATTGCTGGTAAATGGGGCTGGAGAGATGGTCTCTAAAAGCGGTTAAGGCGCGACCGCTCTTACAGAGGAACCCGGGTTCGATCGCCCAGCACCCACATGGTGGCTAGAAACGCGTCTTTAACATCCCAATCCCAGAGAACGTCCCAGTTCCAGGGAATCCGAGACCCTCTTCTGACCTCTGTGGCATTGCACGACATGGGTGCACAGACCTGCATGCAGACAGTACATTCATACACATACAGAAATAAATAAAATTAATAAGAAAAAAAAAAAGAATTGCTGGTATGAAGGGTGTGGTAGAAGATCTGCCTTCACTTGCTCAAGGTTCTAAGAATTACAAGACGAAAATAGGTATAGAATTCAGAAATCTTGATTAATGCACCACCCACCACAGCATGAGTAACTTCCCAAAATACATCACTGTGAGATGGTAAAAGGACTGAAAACCATTTAAAGTTATTTGATGCTTCATAATGCAAAGAAATGAAGTTTTTAGTGGTTCTGAGTATAGAAAGCCAAAAGCTGGTCACCCTTCCCACAGAAGGAAGATTCTGTTGGAACAGGTAAGATTGGCTACAATGAAAAACGTATCAGTAGTCCCAAATCCCCAAAGGCTCCCTGAATTCAGATCTCTGAAATATGTTTATATGGATGTTGATATCAGAAAAGGACATAGTAAGTTAAGTGGATGTGGCTGCAGTGAAGCAGTGTTTTCTGCATTATACGGAAGACATGATGCTCAGAATAACTAGAGCTCACGGTCAGCTTTCCTACAGTGCCTGAGCATGACTATCA
The DNA here is from genome assembly GCA_009823505.1 of Rhizomys pruinosus. Taxonomy (NCBI): domain Eukaryota; kingdom Metazoa; phylum Chordata; class Mammalia; order Rodentia; family Spalacidae; genus Rhizomys; species Rhizomys pruinosus. The sequence continues at coordinate 2,955,090 of VZQC01004974.1, forward strand.
ACTATGACTAAGCTGTAGAATTATCTCATAAAGATTTATTTAACTATTTCAAATGAGTAAATACTGAGAATGTAGCTCAATGGTTCCATAAACAAAAATCATGGGGCTGGAGAGATGGCTCAGTCGGTAAGAGAACCAACTGCTCTTGCAGAGGACCCAGGTTCTATTCCCAGCAACCACATGGTGGCTAAGCACGGTCTTTAAGCCGGGCATGGTGGTGCATGCCTTTAATCCTAGCACTTGGGAGGCAGAGGCAGGTGGATCTCTGTGAGTTCAAGGCCAGCCTGGTCTAGAGAGTGAGTTCCAGGACAGCTGGGGCTATAGTCTGAGTTCCAGTCCCCTGCACCACAAACACAAAACAAATGCAAAATCTGGATCTCCATAGTCCTATGTGGATTTAGAAACATATCAGTTTTCTGAAGACCTAGTCACTGGTGAGATGAACTCAAAGCCACACCTGTTCTCACCACACTCTCCAGCCCTTCCTTCACTGTGCAACTGACAAAGGAGGGGATGTTTGTATTGCTGTTCCAAGTCTTACAGTTAGGGAAGTTTTAATTTGTAAGAGACTGGTAATTCTAGCACTCAGAAGGTGAAGGCAGGGGGATTCAGTCATTCTTAGCTACATAGCAAGTCTGAGGCCAGCCTGGGCTCGAGACTGTCTCCAGAATAAAATAAAATAAAAAATTAAATTAAAATACCAGAAGACTTAAAAATGTTGTTTGTTGGGGGCTGGAGAGATGGCTCAGCGGTTAGGAGCACTAACTGCTCTTGCAGAGGACCCCGGTTTGATTCCCAGCACCCACATGGGAGCTAAGAACTGTCTTTAAGCCAGGCATGGTGGTACAAGACTTTAATCCTAGCACTTACTCAGGAGGCAGAGGCAGGCGGATCTCTGTGAGTTCAAGGCCAGCCTGGTCTACAGAGTGAGCTCCAGGCCAGCTGGGACTAAAGGGAGACCCTGTCTCAAAAATACAAAAAAAAAAAAGTTTGTCTTTTTGAGATAGGGTCTCCCTGTAGCCCCAGTTGGTCTAGAACTCAATACGTAGACCAAACTGGCCTTGAACTCACAGAAATCCACCTGCCTCTGCCTCCCAAGTGTTGGGATTAAATGTGTGCAACACCATGCCCCGCCTCTGAGAAACTCTTATAAGTGGCTTTTCTTTGACTAATTCATGATAGTCTAGAACCTGACTTTCAGGAGTATAGGCCCAGAAATCAGTATAACAGGAGCCAACAAATAATCAGACTCATGTTGAGTCATTCTTTCTGAATACTTTGTTTTATTTCGGTTTTTGTTTTTATGACAGTCTCATATTGCCATGGTTGCCCTCCAACTCACTACGGAGCTGAGGGTGATTTGGACTACTGACCCTGCTGGCTCTATTTTCCAAGTGCTGGGATTACTACTGGATGTCACCACACTTGGTCATATTCTATACAGAGGATGGAACCCAGGGCTTTATGCGTGCTAGCCAAGTACTCTTCCAACACAGTTATAGCCTAGCTCCTTTCTAATCTTTTAAGAGACCCAAGAAAATGTGCTATGAATAAATGTGCTGTGAATTCCATAGTAGACAGAATTCTGAACATTCCCCACTCATCTCAAGATTCTGGTCTCTTTATTATTGAATCAAATACTAGATACTGCTATAAAAAGAGCCTGAAGATGTAAAGTTAACTGATCAACAGAAGAGATAAACCAGATTTATCTAGGTGGGCCCAAAGAAATCACTGAGCCTTTAAAGGTATTAGAAGAAGGCAGAAGAATCAGAGAAACTCTGCTTAATTAAACAAACAAAATAAGGCAGGAGTGGAGCTGGAGAGGTGGCTCAGCAGTTAAAAGCACTGGCTACTCCTACAGAGGCTCTAAACTCAGCTGCCAGCACCCACATGGAAGCTAGCAAACATCAGTAACTCCAACTCCGGGTGATCCAACACCCTCTTCTGGCCTCCACAGGCACTATAAAACGTACATATTAAAAAACAAAAAACGGGGCTGGAGAGATGGCCTAGCGGTTAAGAGCACTGACTACTCTTGCAGAGGACCCGGGTTCGATCCCTAGCACCCGCATGGCGGCTGAGAACCATCTTGCACTGCACGACACGGGTGCGCAAACCTACATGCAGACAGTACATTCATACACATACAAAAATAAAAACAACAACAACAACAAAAAAAAACCAAAAATTTTACCTTGAAAAGAAAAATAAGGCAGGAAGGAGTTCAGAGGCTCCAAGCCATTTCATGAACAGCCCTCGAAGACTCCCAGTGTCACTACCTTTGGAGATGGTAAAAAAGAGGCCAGGAGCCAGCTGGGCATGGTGGCTCACGCCTTTAATCCTAGCACTTTTTTTTTTTTTTTTGGGTCTTTTCGAGACAGGGTCTCCCTGTAGCCCCAGCTGTCCTGGAACTCACTTTGTAGACCAGGCTGGCCTTGAACTCACAAAGATCCACCTGCCTCTGCCTCCCAAGTGCTAGGATTAAAGGCATGTACCAACACGCTGGATAGAACTCTCTATCTCTTTAAAGGTGGCAATACTTCCCCTCGAACCAGAGCCAAATCTTACTCTGGGCCATAAACCAGTTTGTTGTTTCAAATTCCTTTTTTACTTTTGTAAAAATTTTTTGTTTTGTAAGATTGATCTTATTTTTAATTATTGGAGGAGGGGAAAAACATATGCATATGTCAGTCCAAAAAGGGGTGTTGTTTTCCCTGGAGCTGGAGTTAGAGATGAATCTGAGTTGCCCAGCATACTGGGAACCCAACTTGGGCTCTCCACAGAGCAGCACAACCTCTTCACCACTGAGCCATCTTCCCAGCCTTATCTGTTTGTTTGTTTTTTGAGACAGGGTCTCGTACTGCAGCAATGATTGACCTTGAACGCATGGCAATCCTCCTGCCTCAGCCTGAGGGCTGGTTTTACAGGCATGAGCCACCATACTGGCTCATAATTACATTGTAAAAATGACATAAACATGTTATATATTTTATATATACATTGTTATATAATTAATACATGTTAAACTTTTTTTGTTGTTGTTCTTTTTGAGATAGGGTCTCCCTGTAGCCCCAACTGTCCTGGAACTATGTAGACCAGGCTGGCCTTGAACTCCCTGAGTTCCACCTGCCTCTGCCTTCCAAGTTCTGAGAGTAAAGGTATGCACCACTATACTCGGCTATGTTAAACATTTTTGTACTTAAATATCTTAGGTTACAAAGCACTAAAAAGCCTACTAGACAATGATTATCAAATTCAGAAGAGAAAAAGAAAAAGGACAAGAGATAAAGAGACTTGGAAATAAAGAAAACTAGCTCCAAATCTAAATATTTGAAAAAGAATTAGAAATTTCCAGCAATGTCACCATTACCATTATTTCATAAGTATGATCACTCTGATGTTTCTTGTACTCAAATCCTCGAGTGAAACACTGTAAAGAAAAAAAAAAGTTAAATTACCAAAAGCTACTTTTGTTTGGTCTTTTTGAGACAGGGTCTCCCTGTAGCCCCAGCTGGCCTGGAACTCACTCTATAGACCAGGCTGGCCTTGAACTCACAGAGATCTGCCTGCCTCTGCCTCCCAAGTGCTAGGATTAAAGGCTTGCGCCACCACACCCAGCTCAAAATCTACTTAAAAAAAAAATCTTCCTGGGGGCTGGAGAGATGGTCTAGCTCGCAGCTAAGAGCGCCGACTGCTCTTGCAGAGGAGCCAGCTTCGATCCCCAGCACCCACATGGGTGCTAACTCCAGTTCCAGGGGAATCCTACACCCTCTTCTGACCTCCAGGACACTGCTCGACAAGAGTTGTGGTGGTTTGAATGAGTGTCCCCCGTAGGCTTTAAGTATTCAGTGGTGGCACTGTTCTTGGAGGTCTTAGAAGGTGTGGCCATGCTAGAGGAAGTACATTATTGGGGGGCAGGCTTAGTGAGTTTAACTAGTCTTGTGGTCTCCAGTTGCTCTCCCTCTCTGCTTCCTGTGCTCTTTGGGAGATGTGACCCTCGGCTTGCTGCTCCAGATCCAGCCGCCATGCCTCCCACCGCAATGGACTCTAATTCCCTGGAACCGTCAATCGTAAGCTCAAATAAACTCTTCCTTTTATAAGTTCCTTGGTCATGGTGTTTTATCACAGCAACAGAAAAGTGACTAATACAGGAGTGCACAAACCTACATGCAGACAGTACATTCATACACATAAAAAATAAATAAAATTTAAAAAAATAAATAAATAAAACAAAAATGCTTCCTGGGGTGTAGGGAAAAAGGAGGCCACCTGTGGCTTCTTTTGTGCTGTTACCTGCCAGTCTGTTTACACTGAAACCTGGCCTTAGGCAGGATTTGCCTGTGCATTAGCAAGCCTGTGACACCTTAAGATCAAAGGCATTGACAAGTATTCCTGGTATTATGGAACATGAGGCACAGGGTCTGAAACCAGGCCCTGAGATATGATGTCACTCTGGGTATAAAAACAGAATGCTGTGAATAAAAAGAAGACTCCTTCTTACCATCAGACAGGGACTCCCGGCCGTTATTTTGCACATGTAATCTTAGCCCATCAGGCTTATGTAGTAGTCCAGCAGACCACCAACCTGGGAAGTTGGTGTGGGGCTGGAAGGAGACCTATCAAGTTGCCAGCTATGATGTGTGGTGAGTGCTCAGGCAGGAATTAGACTGTAGAGCACTGATCAGGCAGCAGTCTGGCATTAGGCTATAGAGTGCCAATCAGGCAGCAGCCTGGAGGATCTGGGAGTGCTGATAGGGAACTGCCTGGTCTAGATGTTGGGTGAGACAGGTGGGCTGAGGAAAGGTTGTCAGCTTTTGGCCCCACAGTTTAGGACAGCTGCTGGTGGCTGTCTTGCGTTTTCCCTTTTTCCTGTAACCCAGTGGACATTGGGCGGGGTGACACCACACTGGGGCTAGAAGGATAGCTCAGGGTTTAAGAGAACTGGCTGCTCTGACAGAAGACCCAGGTTTAATTCCCAGCACCCACATGGTGGCTGGCCACCATCTGTAACTCCAGTTTTAGGGGACTCTGACGTCCTCTTCTCTCCTCCATGGGCATTACATGACAGGGGTGCACTTACATACATGCAGACAATATACTCCAACACATAAAATAAAAATAGGGGCTGGAGCGATGGCCTAGCGGTTAAGAGCGCCAACCGCTCTTGCAGAGGACCCAGGTTCGATCCCCAGCACCCACATGGCGGCCGAGAGCCGTCTGAAACTCCAATTCCAGGAGAACTCCAGTTCCAGGGGAGTCCGACGCCCTCTTCTGACCTCCGCGGCATTGCACGTCACGGGTGCACAGACTTGCATGCAGACAATACATTCATACACATACGGAAATTAAAAAAAAAAAAAGTTTATAAAATAAAAATAATAAAATATTTTAAACAAATGCTTGCTTGCCAGGCGTGGTGGTACACACCTTTAATCCCAGCACTCTGGAAGCAGAGGCAGGCAGATTTCTGTGAGTTCAGGGGCAGCCTGGTCTACATAGTAAGTTCCAGGCCAGTTGAGACTACAGGGAGACCCTGCCTCAAAAAGACCAAAAAACAAAACCAAAAAACAAACAAAAAGAAATGCTTTCTTAGTACTAGGGTCATAGCTTAGTTGGTAGACTGCTTGGTTAGCATCCACTAATGCACTAAGTCCTGGGGGGTTCCATCCCAGTGCTTGGAGGATAAAGGTAATCCTCAGATAAATAGTCAGTTGGAGGCCAGCAAGGCTAACAAGAGATCCACCTGCCTCTACCTCCAAATGCTGGTATTAAGGCATGTGTCACCATGTCTAGCTCCACCTTATTTTTTGAGACATGGTGTCTCACTGCATCTAGGGCTTGCCATTTCACCTAGATTGGCTGGCTAAGAAATCCCCAGGATCCTACTATCTCTATTCCCCCTCTCCCAGCACTGGGGTCAAAGGTGCATGTCATCACACCCAGGTTTTACATGGCTGCAGGGGACACAAAACTCAAGTTTTCCTGCTTACACAGCAAATACTTGATCCACAGAGCTATCTCCTCAGTCCCTGGAATGGTTCTTAGAATCAAGTGTCTGCAATTTGGCTAAGACATGGTATTTCCTATGTAACCTCAAGCAAATTACTTAACTTCTCTTTAGCTGAATTTCATCTACAAAATCAAGGTATTTATTCACTTAGACTGTAGTGATAATTTAAGGGTTAATTCATGTGAAGTACTCAAAATAGTGTTTGGCACAGAGCAAGCACTTATAATTAGTATTACTCCTAATATTACAAACCCTCAATGATTTAATAAACAGTGTGATCAAATGGAACAATCTGCCAGTTCTGGCTATTATAATCCCAATACTTAAAATTCACTTGGAAAAGGGGTAAGCATGAAGTTGAGATGTTCTTTGGAACAGTCTGTCTCATCCATCTGCTCCGTTTCTGAACTTACTAGTGAAATACAAGAGAGAAGCTAGCCAGAAGGAATAGATTGTACAAGGTAAGGTCCTCCTAAGATACCTACAGTAATCTCTGCATTACTGTATCCATGAAGAGTAAGCTAGGAGAAGAAAGCCCCCCCCCCCCAGTGAGTTACCTGCAAACAGAGGAAAAAAGGAGGTGGCCCACATTCAGCACACTTGATATAAGGTTCCATGAGGTAGGAGGAGCAGCCTCTGCAAGGTGGCTTATCCGAGGGATCACCTGGAACAGACAGAAAAGCACAGCAGCTTTAAGACACCTTCTGATTTAAGTGCAAAAAGGTAAAAATCTGCAAATGGCTAGCAATAGTCAGCAAGTGTAATGAAAGATACACAGGAACAGGACGAGCATGTTTCAGGTAACCAAGAACAAGAATCGCCCTCCTTTCTAGCCCTGGGCAGCTCTGTTCCTCCCTACAGTATAACTACCATTCCAAGCAGTTAGGCAGATATGGCCTCTGCAGAGAAACTTAGAGGCAGAACTCTTAGTTTCACAAAACCCACTTTATTTTGCTACAAGGGGGAAAAATGGGCACATTTCTCTATACCACAGACAAACCAGACATGGTAACCACCAGTCAATCTAGGCAACAGGCACACACGTAATCACTGTACTGTTCTTAAAATTTTTCTCCAAGTTTGAAATTTTTTTTGTATCAAGCTGAGGGAACTCCAACTTCAGATTTAAACTCTGTGTCTGGGGCCTGGAGAGATGGCTAACTGATTAAGAGAGTAGTACAGTTCCTAGCACATAAAGTTCAAAACTGCCTGTAACTCTAGCTCTAGAGGATTTGACACTGTTGGCCTCCATAGGCACCTACACTCATGGACACACACTCCCCCACACATAATTTAAAATAAGATTTTTTTTGTTGTTCTTTTTTTTTGGTGGAGCTTTTTTTTTTTGAAATAGGGTCTCCCTTTAGTCCCAGCTGGCCTGGAGCTCACTCTGTAGACCAGGCTGGCCTTGAACTCACAGAAATATGCCTGCCTCTGCTTCCCAAGTGCTGAGATTAAAGGTGTGCACTATGACGCCTAGCCCAAGATGGTTCTTAGTCCCCATGTGGGTGCTGGGAATCGAACCTGGGTCCTCTGCAAGAGCAGTCAGTGCTTTTAACTGCTGAGCCCCTAAAATAAGACTTCTTAAAAAGGGCATTAAAAAGAGACTGGAGAGATGTCTTAGCAGTTAAGAGAACTGGCTGCTCTTCCAGAGGACCTGGGTTTGATTCCCTGTATCCACATGATGGCTAATAACTCCAGTTCCAAGGGATCTGACTCCCTCTTGTGGCCTCCACAGGCTTTGCATGACATGGGTGCATTTACATACATGGAGGCAATACACTCAATTCACATAAATTAAAAAATAAAAAGCATTAAAAAAAAAAACAAAACACTTTGTACCAGGCGTGGTGGCTCATGCCTTTAATGCCAGCACTCAGAAGGCAGAGGCAGCCAGATCTCTGTGTTCAGGGCCAGCCTGGTCTACATAGAGAGTTCTAGGACAGGCAGAGCTACAGGGAGACCCTGTCTCAAAAAGACGGGGGGGGGGGGAACCTTGTGTCTGAAAAAATAAAAATAAGGAACTGTATCTGCACTAGGCTTTAAACCCAGGGAAGCACAAACACAGCAGTTCTCACAGAATTCCAGGGATACTAGCATGTCTCTGAACCACCAAAACAAGGATACAATAGAAACACACCAAAGTTACAAAGATGCAGTCAAGTCTGTCCTTGGTTACCACAAATCCTGGCTCTCTGAAGTTAGGGAAACCTACTGTTCTTTGAGATCAACCACCAGAGTAGGGGAAAATGACCTTGGAAGGGAGGTGGGGGGATTTAATTTGTTTAGCCTGGGGTAGGATTTCTCATATTCTATGACAGAATTTTCTTCTCCAAATCCCAAGAAACACCCTCAAGACACCTGTCCCTTCTCTAAGCAGTGATTAGTACTTTTTTAAATTTTATTTATTTTTTATGTTTATGAATGTACTGTCTGCACGTAGGTCTGTGCACCCATGTTGTGTAATGCCTCAGAGGTCAGAAGAGGGTGTTGGATTCCCCTGGAACTGGAGTTCTCCTGGAATTGGAGTTACAGACGGTTCTCAGCCGCCATGTGGGTGCTGGGGATCGAACCCGGGTCCTCTGTAAGAGCGGTCGGCGCTCTTAACCTCTAGGCCATCTCTCCAGCCCACAACTTTGTTTTTAAATAAAGACACAGAAGAAAATGATAAAGAAATATACTAAGCAGTTTTGTTCTTGTTTTGAGACCAGGACTTGTATAGCCCAGGCTAGCCTTCAACTGTGATGACCTTCAATTTCTGATCTTCCTGCTTCTCTCTCCAAATAGTAATGATTACAGGCATCCACCACTTCTGGTTAAAAAAAAGTATTAGATGCCAATATTTACCTAATTATACCCTCCTGTCCCTCTTGCTTTGTTTGTAAGAGACAGGATGTAAACTGCCAAAGCTGCCCCTGAGCTCCTAGGCTCATATGGTTCTCTATCACTGCCTCCCAAAAAATGGGACCTCTGGTGTGCATCTCCACACCTGTCTTTTCTTTTCTTTTTGGAGTCAAGTTATCACTAATGCTGCCCTGCCTGGCCTGGAACTCACTTCTAGACTTGGCCACACCCCCAGCCAGACATGGTGACACATGCCTTTAATCCCAGCACTCAGGAGGCAGAGGCAGGTGGACCTCTGTGAGTTCAAGGTCAGCTTGGTGTACAGAGCGAGCTCCAGGCCAGCTAGGACTAAAGGGAGACCCTGTCTCAAAAAGAACCCCCCTCCCAAAAAAAAGCATGTGCCACCCACCAAGCAACTTCCTATGATTTTAATAGCTAAGTTTTCAAACAAAACCAAACTAAAATAGAACTTTTTTTTTTTTGGTCTTTTTGAGACAGGGTCTCCCTTTAGTCCCAGCTGGCCTGGAGCTCACTATGTAGACCAGGCTGGCCTTGAAGTCAGAGATCCACCTGCCTCTGCCTCCCAAGTGCTAGGATTAAAGTCTTGTGCCAGCACACCCAGCACTAAAGATGGCTCTTAGCTGCCATGTGGGTGCTGGGAATTGATCCCAGGTCCTCTGTAAGAGCAGTCAGTGCTCTTAACCACTGAGCCATCTCTCCAGCCCCCAATATTTATTTTGTAAAAGTAATTCAATTTATAGTTTTTTTAAAGACTTTAAATTTAAAGTTAAAATTGTATGTATATGTTTGTGGGTTTGTACACATGAGTGTAGGTGTCTACAGAGTCCAGAAGAGGCTGTTGGACCTCCAGGAGCTGGAATTCCAGGTGATTGTGACCTACCTGATATGGGTATTAAAAACCAAACTCGGGTCCTCTACAGAGCAGCAAATGCTCTTAACTCATGAGCCATCTCTCTAGCTCCTGTTTTAAGACAGAGGTTCTCAGTTTGATTCTCAGCACCCACATGGCAGCTGAGAACCATCTTTAACTCCACTTCCAGGGGAATCTGAGACCCTCTTCTGACCTCTGCGGCATTGCACAACACAGGTGCACCTACTTACATGCAGACAGTACACTCATACACATAAAAAATAAAATAAACCGGGCGTGGTGGCGCACACCTTTAATCCTAGCATTTGAGAGGCAGAGGCAGGCGGATCTTTGTGAGGTCAAGGCCAGCCTGGTCTACAGAGTGAGTTCCAGGACAGCTGGGAGGCTACAGGGAGACCCTTGTCTTAAAAATAAATAAATAAATAAATAAATAAATAAATAAATATAAAATAAAATAAAAGAAGGGCTGGAGAGATAGCCTAGTGGTTAAGAGCACCGACTGCGCTTGTAGAAGACCGGGTTCGATCCCCAGCACCCACATGGCGGCTAAGAACCGTCTGTAACTCCAATTCCAGGAGAACTCCAGTTCCAAGGGAATCCGACGCCCTCTTCTGACCTCCGCGGCATTGCACGACACAGGTGCACAAACCTACATGCAAATAGTACATTCATACACATACAAAAATAAATAAAAAAAATAATAATAAAATAAAAATTTAAAAAGACAGGCTCTCACTCTGTAGCCCAGGATAACCTTGTACTCAGGGCAATCTATTCTAACTCCAAGTGCTGGGATTACAAGTGTAATCCACCATGTGCAGCCGGTGAGTATGTGTGTGTGTGTGTGTGTGTGTGTGTTTTTGGGGGAGACAGGGTCTTCCTGTAGTCCCAGCTGGCCTAGAACTCACTATTTAAACTAGGCTGGCCTTGAACTCATAGAGACCCGCCTACCTCTACCTCCCAAGTGCTGGGATTAAAGGATGTGCCACCAACCTTGGCCCAATGTACAATTCTTGAAATGTAAAGTTGGAAGTGGCAAGCACATCCAGTAACCCAAGAATTAGGAAAGTAAAGATGGGCAGTTAAGGTCAACCTTAACTATAAAGGGAATTTGTAGCCAGCTGATCTATATGAGACCCTGTCTCAAATAATGTTTTCTACACAGGGTATGGTTGGCAAATGATAAGCCTGCCTGGTCTACATGGTGAGTTCTAGGCTCGCTTAGCTACTAGGAGACCCTATTTTATTTTATTTTACTTTATTTTATTTTATTTATTTAGTCTTTTCAAGACAGGATCTCCCTGTAGCCCCAGGTATCCTGGAATTCACTCTGTAGACCAGGCTGGCCTTGAACTCACAAAGATCTGCCTGCCTCTGCCTCCCAAGTGCTAGGATTAAAGGCATGCGCCACCACGCCCGGCAGGAGACCCTATTTTAAACTCATAGACGCACACACAAAAATTTGTTTAGGCAGTAAAAGCTAAAATGTCATCTATCAACATTTTGAAAAATTTCTGACTTTTTCCAATTTATGCTTATATATTTATTTTAACATAAATAGACTGTCTTGCGGATATTTTTTCTAGTGCAGTCACTTTCCATGGTAGTATATAGATCTTCCCTATCCTGTTTTTTTTAGATTTTACTTATTTATGTGTGTACACAGGATATTCCGGGAAGGGGCATGTGTGTGCAACAGTGTGTGGAGGTCAGAGGGCAACTTGAAGAAGTCAGTTTTCTCCTTTAGCCATAGGGATTGAACTCAGGTTCTCAACCTTGTCAGCAAGTGACTTTATCCACTGAGCCATTTGGATGGCCCTTCCATATCCTTTTTGAGTAATGAATAACAGTCCACTGTATTAATTAACTAACAGAATGGTTCTCACTACCCTCTAGGATGACATTTTGAAAATCCAAAGAGATGGGTTTTTTGTTACCACAGTGACTAGGATGCACTCCTGACATTCTGTAGGCAGGAACCAGGGATCCTAGATACTTTTAAATGCTCGAGGCATTCTTTCCTACACAGAAAAAAAAAGAAACAAATAAACAAACAAAAAACAACTGAGTTATGCCCTCAGCAACTTTCAATTGTCGCATTAGACATTCAACTAGATTTGAAAAAAAAGAAAAACATAATTAGATGACCTAGAACACAATTCTGTACTACATATATACATATAACAACAGGACCTCCTGTATGCTGGTCACCACATATAACAATAGGTCCTCCTATATGCTGGTCGAGCAGGGTGAAAGCAGTAACCATTCAACTATAGTCCTATCCCCAAAGCAAAGTATTTTTGACAGTTTTAATATAATTGAATATCCTGGCATGACAATTAATTGCACGGAATTCTAGAACAGAATTTTGTTCTGTTCAGAACTTAAGCAGGAGGTAGTGAGGCTTGTGGCATCTCTTACTCACTAATACGCTGAATCATCCTGCATGTGTAACTCTAAGATGCTATGATTCAGCCTAAGGGTCTAGCAGCTGATTGCGTAAGTCATCATGTCTCCTGCTGCTATTATGTGCCCACCCCCTTTCCTTTTTAAGACGAGGTTTACTCTGCTCAGGCAATCCTTGACATTGAGGCAATCCTCCTGCTTCAGTCTCCTCTAGGTACCACAATGACATGTCATTATATGTGGCTTTAATCCCAACACTCATGAGGTAGAGGCAGGCAGATCTCTGTAAATTCAAGGCCAGCCTGGTCTACAGAGTGAGCTCCAGGACAGCTGGGACTAAAGGGAGACCCTGTCTCAAAAAAAACTACCTACTCAGTCTTTCATAGAAAAAAAAAAAATTACCAAAAGTTGGGCATGGTGGTGCATGCCTTTAATCCTAGCACTCGGCAGTCAGAGGCAGGAGGATCTTTGTGAGTTCAAGGCCAGCCTGGTTTACAGAGTGAGTTCCAGGACAGGTGGAACTACAGGGAGACCCTGTCTCAAAAAACAAACAAAAAAAAAACATAATAAGCCAAATCTGTTACTTTAAAAATTGGAATAAACTTGATCCCTGAGAGAGGAAGAGACCAGGATCAGGCAAGTGGCCTGATCAGAGAGCCGGTTGAGAGACAAAAATGCTAACAGTTTACAGAAGTGATGCTTATAGGCTGAGAGTCACACAGCTACAGGCTTTAAAGAGGTGCCCTGACTAGGTACCTCTACTATAGAAATTTGGGGTTCCAGGGCTGCAGAGATGGCTCAGCAGTTAAGAACACTGGCTGCCCTTCCAGAGGACCCAGGTTCAATTCCCAGNAAAATAAAAATAAAATAAAATAAATAAAAAAATTGTATTATTTCATTATAAATTGCTCCTCTATTTTATCATGGCATTATTTTTATTTTTGAAATAATATATATGCATACATAATCTACACAGTCCATTTCCAATTAGTAAAAAAGATTTTAAAGCTGGGCATGGTGGCACACACCTTTACTCTCTGCATTAGAGAGGTAGAGAGAGGTGATCTCTATGAGACTGAGGCTAGCCCAGTCAAGTTTTAAGCCAGCTGGGGCTACAGGGAAACCCTGTCTCAAAAAAACGAAAAAGAAATAATTAGGTGTCATAAGGGTAGGAATGAATATAATCAGTTCCCCACTAGTGGCCATTTATGCATTTATAACATTTCCAGGGCTGGAGAGATGGCCCAGCGGTTAAGAGTGCCAACTGCTCTTGCACAGGACCCAGGTTTGATTCCCAGCACCCACATGGCAGCTAAGAACCCTCTTTAACTCCAGTTCCAGGGGAATCTGACACCCTCTTCTGACTTCTGCAGCACTGCATGACATGGGTGCACAAACCTACATGCAGACAGTACATTCATACACATAAAAAATAAAATTAAAAAAAATTTTCCAGTTTATCTTATCAATATCTTTGGTATGTAAAACATTTCACATTTTTCCCTGCATATATTTTCCTGAAACTTGAATTACTAAGCTGGAGAGATGGCTCAGTAGTTAAGAGCACTGGCTGCTCTTGCAGAGGACCTGGCTTTGACTCCCAGCACCCACATGGCAGCTAACAACTCTGTTACTCCAGTTCCTGGGGAGTCCAACAGCCTCTTCTGACCTCTATGGGCAGTGCACAACACAAGTGTACTTACACACATGCAGGCAACACACTCATACACATAAAATAAAAATAACAAATAAATTTTTTTAAAAAACTAGAATTACTGAGCATTTAGAGGATTGATTCAGGGTTTAGGGATTTTTTTTTATGTTTTTATTTTCTTATTTATTTTTATTTTTTGATCTTTTTGAGATAGGGTCTGTCTGTAGCCCAAGCTGGCCTAGAACTCCTTATGTAGACCAGGCTGGCCTTGAACTCACAGAGATCGCCTATCTCTGCCTCCCAAGTGCTACAACTAAAGACGTGCACCACTACACCTGTTGAGAGTTTTTAATTTTAAGCATTTAAGTATGAGACCAAGTGTCCCTGGCTGCTACAAGCGTCTAACAGACAGGTATAGTGCCTTTAATTCCAGCACTTGGGAGGCAGAGGCAGGTGGATCTCTGTAAGTTCAAGGCCAGCTTGGTCTACATAGTGAGTTCCAGGACAGCTGGAACTGGTTATAGGGAGACCCTGTTTCAAAAAGACCAAAAAAAAAGAAACAATATTGTTTTGAGCAGGGTGAGGAACAACATAGCACTTAACAGCTACACTGTAGTTAAGTCCTATTCTTAGTTTTGAGATTTGATGTAGTTAATTTATTTTGATTATTTTATCCATTTTGTGCACACGGGAGGGGTATATGCATGCCACAGTAGGTGGAGGTCAGAGAACAAACCTGCTGGTGTCAGTTCTCTTCCTCCACAAAGTGAGTTCCAGGGATCCAACTCAGGTAGCCCATCAGGCTTGGTGACAGATGTCTATACCTGCTAAGCCATCGGGCAGGCTCAGTTTTGAGATAGAAAAACATACTTTTGTTAGAGGGCTGTGAAGAAACAGGTACTCAAATACTACTGGTGGGAAGGCTAAACAGTATAGCTCATGTGGAGGACAACTTACCAGTATCTAAATAAAACTATGACTCACTTTTTCTTTGAATCAGCAATTTTTCTTCTAGGAATTCATCTATATCTCCAATTTAAAAAACAAAACAAAACAAAAAACATGTATGTCAAAAGCTATGCATTTGGAATATTATATATAATTACAAAATGCTACTGGATATCCAAACACTGGAGTCTAGCTTAATAAACTAATGGTACAGTCACACAATGGAACAGTATTGAACTATTTAAAAAAATGGAAGTCAGGGAATAGCTCCATGGTAGACAGCTTGCCTAGCATTTTGAGGCCATGAGTTCATTTGCTAGCACAGAAAGAGAGAGAGAGAGAGAATAATCTCTATAAACCAACATAGTTATTCCAGGAGGAAGTGAGAAAACAAAAGTGTAAAAGAACGCCTGTGGGGAAGAGCTGGGCCTAGTGCTGTATACTGTAATCCTGGTACTTAGGAGGATTAGACAGGATTAATAAATTGAGGCCAGCCTGAGTTACAGAGTTAGAACCTGTCTCAAAAAACAAAACACCAGAAGCAAAACACCTTTGTAAGGAGAAATAACGGTCACATAAACCTGAACACCATGAAGGTAGGAAGCCACCAGGGGTAGAGATGGGGGAATTGGAAAGAAGAAAAGAAATCCAGAGGTCATATGTGGTGGCACAAGCCTGTTATGCTAGCAGTTGGGGGCAGGGGGCAGACAAATGAGTTCCAGGCCAGGCTGGTCTACAGCAAGTTCTAGACCCTATAGGCTTACATGGTAAGGGTCTGTTGAGAGAGACAGAGAGACAGACAGTTTCTAAATATATCTTTTGACAAATAAAATATATAATTTATAAATATATATTATTTATATATAAATATATATATTATAAAATATATAATATATATATTTTGACAAATAAATATAT
>VZQC01004974.1:2971653-2986668 GCA_009823505.1 Rhizomys pruinosus
GGTCAGAAGAGGGTCTCGGATTCCCCTGAAACTGGAGTTCTCCTCGACGTGGAGTTACAGACTGTTCTTAGCCGCCATGTGGGTGCTGGGGATCGAACCCGGGTCCTCTGCAAGAGCAGTCAGTGCTCTTAACCGCTAGGCTATCTCTCCAGTCCTGGAAAGCATCTTTTAAAAAATTAAAGCATCAGGGCTGGAGAGATGACTCAGAGGTTAAGAGTGCTGACTGCTCTTGCAGAGGACCTGGGTTCGATCCCCAGCACCCACATGGTGGCTAAAAAACGTCTTTAACTCCAGTTCCAGGGGAATCCGACACCCTCTTCTGACCTCCACGGCATTGCAGGACACAGGTGCGCAAACCTACATGCAGACAGTACATTCATACATATAAAAATAATAAATAGAATTTAAAAAAAATTAAAATGTCCCTCTTGGGGCTGGAGAGATGGCTCAGCGGTTAAGAGCACCAACTGCTCTTGCAGAAGACCAGGGTTCGATTCCCAGCACCCACATGGTGGCTAAGAACAGTCTTTAATTCCAGTTCCAGGGGAATCCTACACCCTCTTCTGACCTCCACGGCATTGCACGACACACGTGCACCAACCTATATGCAGACAGTACACTCATACACATAAAAAATAAATAAAATAAAATAATTAAAAATTAAAGTGTCCCTCTAATGGCAACTTATTATATGCAAAGGAAAAAAGAATTATACAAAAGACCAGCACATGGTAGTGCACACCTTTAATCCTAGCACTTGGGAAGCAGAAAGAGGCAGATTTCTGGGAGTTCCAGGCCAGCTGGAGGTACAGGGAGAACCTGCTTTGAGACAGGGTCTCAAACTACAGGCCTGGCCGAGTATTTCTTGTATTTATTTTGTTTGTTCTGAGACAGGGTCTTGTTACACAGTTATGTAGCTCAGACAGAACTGGAACCAGCACATCTATACTATTTTAGTCAAAAATGTTTTAAATTAAGGGCTACAGAAATGGTTCAGAAAGTAAAGAGCCTATATTTTTTGAGTAATTTATATACTCTGGATTTTTTTTTTCTTTTTTTTTTCACATAAATTTATTTATTTTTAACAAATCTAGACCCATGTTCCCGCTCATTCCCCCACCCCACCAGAGCTCGTGCATTCTGCCAAACATGCTTTCTATCTCTTAGTCTTTCTCAATATTTTCCATGGGGAAGTTGACTGTTTTGAGCAGAAGTTCATTCAGTCGGTTCTTTGTATGCAGGTAAATTTTCTGTTGTTTGTTGTTTGTTTCCAAAATGCGTTATACCCAACTGCTTTGTAGAAAAGCTCAGGGGGTCCGCCTACATCAAGAAATACTTTACAACTGGGTTGAAAATTGCACTGAGCATCCACAGATGATTGATACATGCAGTCGTTTTGCTTGTTTCTGGGACTAGTGGTTTACTTCACTCAGCGTGATGTCTTCTAGTTCTAGCCATTTTCCTGCAAAAGCTCGTGATGTCGTCTTTCTTTACTCTTGCTGAATATCCATTGTGTAATGATGTACGCGAACTTTTCTCACTTTATCCACTTGTCAGTTGAAGGCCATTTAGGTTGGTTCCAGGCTCCTTGCTATTGTAAGAGAGCTGCAATAATCTGGGGGTATTGATATCTCTGAGGTGGCGGTAAGTCTTTGAGGGTCATGCACAGAGTTGGCTATGGCTGGGTCGGGGTGCACGTTCATTCCAGCTTCTAAGGGTTCTCCACAATGCTTCCCATAGTGCTGTACGAGTTTACTTCCCACCAGCAGTGGGATGAGTGTTCGCTTTCCCCACAACCTCTCCACACTGTGGTAATGCGATTTGTTTTTCTTGATCCTAGCCGTCTTATTGGAGTAAGATGATATCATTGAAGTGGTTTTCATTTGCATTTGCCCTTATGATTTAGTGATGGTTGTAGCATGTTCTGGGTGTAGTGTTCCAGAGCATCTTCTAGATTCCTCGCTTGTTGAATCCTTCTATTTCATGTCTCTTTTGCTCGCATCTACATTGGAGGGTGTCATTATGTTTTCTTTTTTCTTTGTTTTGTTTGAGTAGTCTATATACATATATGATGCGAAAAAATAATGACTTTTCTTTTTATTATATTCTTATTATTATATATTATTGATTTATTGTAAAGAGCATATATTTGTTCTTTGTATAGTGACCAGGTTGGTTCCCGCCCATATGTCACTAACAATCTTCTTGTATACTTGAGTTATGGGACTCCATTTGCTCCGCCTCTGACTTCTCGCTGGGATTTGGACATACAATGGGTATATTCTTATTCAATATATGGCTGGAAATATAGCTCCATCTACACATAAAATAAAACTTATAAATAAAATATTTTTAAAGTTATAGTTTTATTTTATGTTGTATGGAGTTGTCTTGTGCCTGCAAGTGTGTATATTGTACCTTCATGTGTGTGCAGTAAGCAGGCATGCAGATTCCTTGAAATTGGAGTTGTGGACAATTGTTACCACCAGAGTGGGTGCTGGGACTGAACCTAGTTTTCTGCAAGAGAGCGCAGATTGTTTTACATGGTTGAGCTGTTCTCTTCTAGTCCTGATATTAATTAATATGTTTTTAAAAAAACATGTTTATTTGATATGGGGCATGCCAAGACATGCAGTCTAAGGGAGAGGTGGATTAGGAACATACTGAGATGATTCCGATTTCTCTTCCTTGCTACCGAGTGGGTCTTGAGTAATTTGACTTTAAGGTCTTTCAGGCTTGGTGAATCCACATTACTTATGGAGCCATCTCACCAGCCCTAGTGTATTCTTTTCTTGTGACTTTTTTTAATAGTTCGCAAATATATGGGCGTGGGAGCGATGCCTGAGCGGTTTAGAGAGCCCGGATTCGCTCTTCGAAGAGACCGGGGTTTCGATCCACAAGACAGCTCACTATATGGCAGTGAGAACGTCGTGTAAACTCAAGTTCAGGAGATACTCCAGTTCCAGGGAATACGACACCCTCTTCTGAAACGCTCACGGAAGCATTGCACAACATGGGTTGCACGGACCTGCATGCGAGGAACAGTGAATTCATACACATAAAGAATAAATAAGTAAATATAAAAGAATTGATTTAAAATTTAAAAAATTAAATTTTTTTTTTTTTTTTTTTTTTTTTTTTTTTTTTTTTTTTTTTTTTTTTTTTTTTTTTTTTTTTTTTATTTTTTATTTTGTCTTTTCGAGAACAGGGTATCCCTGTAGCCAGTCTGTCCTGCGAATTCGACTCTGTAGATCAGGCTGGCCTTGAGACTCCCCCACGGAATTCTACCGTGCTCCGCTCCAAGTGTTGGATTAAAAGGTATGTTGCCTGCTGTATGGCCAGCTTTTATGTGGTTTTTTGAGACAGGATCTCCTTGTAAGCCCTGGATGGCCTGACTCGGCTTCTGTCTGATGTCCGGGCTGGCCTTGAAACTCACAGAAATCGCCTGCCTCTTCCTCCCAAGCGATAGGTTTAAATGGTATTATGATCTGCGGGCCAGCGTGGTGGCGCACGCTTTAATCCTAGCGACTTGGGAGGCAGAGGCAGGCGGATTGGTGAAGTTCAAAGGCCAGACTGGGTCGCTAGCAGAATCTTCGCAGGACCAAGGCTGGGCTTAAGGGAGCCCTGATCTCAAAAAGACCTAAACAAAATAAAATAAGTAATAAAGTGATAAGTGCCAAAGCAAGCACAATAATTTTTATTTATATTATTTTTTGATTTGTGTATGGAATGTATCTGCTCTGTCATTTAGTCTGTGCACCCGTGTTGTGAATGCCGTGGAGGTCAGGAGTGTGTCGGATTCCATGGAATGGAGTCAAGCGACGGTTCGTTCAGTCTGGCAATGTGGGTGCATTGGGATCAATCGCCTGGGTCCTCTGCAAGAGCAGTCGGCTCTTAACGTGCTGGCCCATCTCTCCAGCTGACTTTTAGGTTTTTTTTGTTACCACCCTTTTTTGTTTTTTTTTTTTTTTTTTATTTATTTTTTGTATGGTGTATGAGATGTCTCTTGTCTGCATGTAGATTACTTGCACCTGTGTATTGCAATGCTGCGGAGTCAGAAGAGGATCGTCGGATTCTCCCTGGAACCGGAGGTTCTCAGGAAATTGGGTTACAGAAACTGTTCTAAAGCCATGTGGTGCTGGGGATCGACCGCAGGTTCCCTTGCAAGAGCAGTCAGGTGCTCTCAACCGTAGCTATCTCTCCAGCTCCCTGACTTTAGTTTCTTAAATTTATATTGGGAGCATGATGAAAAAGCAATCTAGAGGTATATTTGGGGAGGCCAAGTATTTTTTTTAATTTTGTTTTTTAATTATTATTTATTTCTGGTACTGTGTAAAAATGTACTGTCTGCTGCAAGTCTGTGCACCCATGTCGTGCTACTTGGGGAAATGTTAGAAGAGGTGTGTGGATTTCTCCCGGAATCTGGAAGTTCTCTGGAATTGGAAGTTTCGAGTCGGGTTCTTCAGTCACGCCATTGTGGGGTGCTGGCGATCGACCCGGTCCTCTGCAGAGAGGTTATTGGCGCTTTACCGCTAGGCATCTTCCACGCCTGGGGGGAATATTTTAAGAGCTGGTTCCTTTATAGCAGGTGGCCTGGAACTCTCTATTGTGGCCCAAGGTTGCCCTAACTTCACATCACGATCATCTACTTCTGGCCTCCCTGGTTGCTGGAATTAGGCAGTCAGCCTCGACCAACTTCCGTCAGAAGTACTTTTTTTGGTCTTTTTTTTTTTTTTTTTTTTTTTTTGTGCCACCACGCCCGGCAGCCTAGAACTTCTTATGTATATCAGGCTGGCTTGAACTCAACACAGAATTCCTGCGCTGCCTCTCCTCCCAAGTGCTAGGATGTTAAAGGCCGATGCGCCACTCAAAGTACTTTTAGGAAATGTAATCAAGAACAAGAACTTTAAAAAACATTTGATTACTTACTGGATACACGTAGGAACACTGTCTTTGTCAATTTTGTGTATATATGTGGTGTGCCAGAAGAGGGCAGTGGGTATTCTTTGATGTCACTCTCTATTCTTTTGAGGCAGAGTCTCTCCTTAAACCTGAACCTGAAGATTTTCTGCTGGGCCGACAGCTAGCAAAAAACACCAGAAGAAAAGACCTCATTTCGATGATCTAATCGGAATCTGCTGCTCACAGTGTGGATGTTTGTAGGGTCAGGGACTATACTTCACCTCTTTTTTTTTTTTAATTGAATTTACTTGTATTTCTGTTATGTGGTATGAATGTACTGTCCTGCATGCAAGTCCGATGCCTGCCTGTGTCGTGCACGCATGCGGAGTGTCAGACAGAGGGGTTCAGAATTCCACTGGGAACTGGGAATCCTCCTGAGAATAATGGAGCTTCACGACGGTTGCGCTCAGTACCGTCATGTGGGGTGCTGGGAGATTCGAACCTGGTCCTCTGCAAGAGCGGGTCACGGCCTCGTACTATAACCGCTAGGTCGTCTATCTCTCCAATGCCAGTCCTTTTTTTACTATTTAAATTTAATTGTTTATCAAAATCCTAGACTCTGGTGGTCTGCCCCCTGCCCATGCCATTCCCACTTGCCCAGCAGCTCATGCATTCTGGCCAAGCACTCTGCCACAGAGCTACATCCCAAGCCCATTCTTTTTCTTTTGTTTTTTGTTTTTTTTGAGACAGGGTCTTCCTCTGTAGTCCCACCCTGTCCTGGCTACCTCGCTTCGTGTAGACCTAAGGCTGGCCTTGAAACCTACAAAGATCCGCCTGTCCTCTGGCTTCCCAAGATCATTAACAGTCGTGCGCCGATCCGACTCGTGTCCAGTCTCGACGCCACAAGGCTTGCTCAGTCCATTTCTCAAAATCTCCATGGGGAAGTTTGACTGTTTTGAAGCAGAAATTCACTGTTTTCAGTCAGTTCTGTTGGTGCAGTCCTGATTTGTTGTTGTTGTGTGTTTCCTAATATGCATCACTACCACCTGCTTTGGACAAAAGGTCAAGGGGCCGTGCACTAAAAGTAAAAAAATTATAGCTTAGACACTAAGGTATATTGGACTAGCATACCAAGATTATGAGGGCTACCATTTGTCCGATTATTGTTTTCTGGAAGCTGTGTGTACTTTCACTCAGCCATGATGTCTCGTGACTCACGCCATTTTCCTGTCAAAGCTCATGATGTCACTTTCTTTACTGTTGCATAGAAAACTCCCATTGATGGTAGAGTTTGCCGTACATTTTCCTCTATCTCATCTCATCATTGGAGGGATTGGGTGGCTTCCGAGTCTTCGCGTTGCTTGTAAGACTGAGCCTGCAAATAAGAACATCGGCCAGGAGCATGTATCTCGTGCAGTGGGTGAAGTCTTGAGGGTAACCTAGTGAGGTGGGTAATGGCTTCTAGTCGGGTCGGCAAGTTCTTCGCATTCCAGTCCCAAGGGTTCTCTACACACTGGCTTTCATAGTGGCTGGCACAAGTTTACATTCCCACCAGCCAATGGATAGGTTGCCCCTTGTCCCAGCAACTCTCTCCAGCACTTGGTGTCTTTGATTTTCTTGATCCTACCAGTCCTTTTGGAGTAAGATGAGTTTTTTTTTAAATTTATCATCTATATTGTATTGTTCCTTAACAGATTAGTTGATGTTGTGAACACTCTTAGGTAGTTTCTCAAGACTCATCTCTAATTGCTCTCAATTTGTAAGTCTCTTTCAGCGCTCTTTTTGCTGCCATCTAGGGAGTGGGTCATTTGTTTCTTCATTGTCGTCCTTGTGTTTCGTGAGTAGTCTTATTATTGCTTGGAAATCAATCTTTGTCAGATGTTTCTGCAGTGAAGGTTTCTCCAACTCTGTGGATTTTCTCACTTCCTTGTTATTTCTATTATGTACAAAGCTTTTGAAGTTAGTGAGGTCGCATTTGTCAATTGTGCACTTGAATTCTGTGTGCAGCTGCTTCTCGATTTCAGGAAGTTTTCCTACGTCTATGTCTTGTAGTATTCTGCTGCCAACTTTTTCATCTAGTCGCCTTGCAGAGTTTGGGGTTTACGTTGAGGTGCTTTGAATCCACCTGGAATTGATCTACTTGTAACACGAGTGGCGAGAGGGTTAGGGGTTTGTAATTTCCAATTCTCTAACAACGGTGATCAGTTTTGCCAACACCACTTGCTTGAAGATGCGAGTCATGTTTCCATATTGTGGTATCTTGCCCCCCTTGTCAAACATAAGAAGGCTGAAATTGTAAGGCTCAAGTTTGACTCGAGGTTTCATTCCATTGGTCAACAGTCTGTTTTTTCCAGTACCAACTTTTAGACTAGCTGAGGATAGTGGGCTTTATATACATTTCAGGTAGGCTGGGATACCTAGCAACTGATTGCTAGTATATCGTTCTGAGGTCTGTGCATGCAAGAACCTTTAAGGCTGAGCTACTTATCTGCAGCCATAGACTTTGATGATTCTCGTGGTGTCTTTGCTCAATCTAATAGCTTTATGAACTGAGAAGATACTACATTTTAGGCCATTTCCGAAACTTGGTAAATTACTGTGTCTATCTATTTCGAAAGTCTCAATATACATACTTCCAACGTGCTGAGTTCACTATGTTTTTTTTTTAAATTTTTGTTATTTATTTTTGTATGATGTAGAGAACTGTACTCTGCGATGTAGGTCTTGTGCCCCATGCATGCAAATGGCCACAGAGGTCAGACTAAAGGTCCTCGGACTCTCCCTCTGGAACTGGAGTTAAAGCGTGTTCGTTAGTCAGCGCCATGAGGTGGGAGCTGGAGTTGAACCCGAGGTCCTCCGTGAAAGAGCGGTCAGGCCTCTTCAACTGCGTGGGTCTGTTCTCCAGCAGCCCAATTCTCTGTTATTATTCGTATATGTCTTTGAGTTGTAAAGGTATAGCTCCATTCACAGAAGAAGAAGGAGTATTTGTTCTTTATTCTCCAATGGGCATTCCGTCTATCAGAAGTCGAAATAATGGTGGGGAACACAATGTGTGCTTGTTTTAATTTCAACACTTGTGAGAGCATAGAGGCAGAGTAGATTTCTATGAAGGATTGGGAGGCCAGCCGTCTCGCATTGCAAAGTTCTAGTAGGCCAGACTGGAGGTACAGGGAAGACTGAGTATTGCTTCCAAAAATAGATCCTCTGCCCAAAAAAGACGAAATATTTATTCAAAACATGTTATGTGTGACTCGAAAGAAATCCTATTCTTGTTATTAGTGAATAGTCATTATAGAATTTAATTTAGCTAGATTAAGGTCAGTATCGTTCATGGAGTGTGTTTCCAGGAGTTCCCACGACACACAACCACGACCACAACACCACAGGCGTATCTGATTTCGTAGGTATACTATGTATTCAATGTCTTTAAGTGGATGTAACCAGCAGATATTAGTATCATGTTATACAATGTAATGATCAGATCAGGGAATTGGCAATACTCATACATTTTAGTGCTTTATTCTTATTCACATTTTTTTTATGTATTTTTATTTTAGTTGGTATGGTATTGCACTCGACATTGCTATGTTAGTCATTCCGCATGTTGTGCAGGGAACAAGAAGGAGGTAATGGATCCACCCTGAACGTGAAGTTCAATTGTCCGTTGCTGCCATCGTGCGAGGGTTCATGGGGATCAAGACTCTGAGCTTGTCTTTTCAGGGCTGGCGCACTGCCTTTATCTAGCACTTGGGGGCAGAGGGAGCAGATCTCTGGTGATGTATAGGGCTACTGGATCTATCAGAGCGATGTTCCAGGATGCATGAGCTACAGAAGACCAGTCTCAAACAGAAAAAAAAAAAAAAACCTT
The DNA here is from genome assembly GCA_009823505.1 of Rhizomys pruinosus. Taxonomy (NCBI): domain Eukaryota; kingdom Metazoa; phylum Chordata; class Mammalia; order Rodentia; family Spalacidae; genus Rhizomys; species Rhizomys pruinosus. The sequence continues at coordinate 2,980,424 of VZQC01004974.1, forward strand.
AGTGTTCTACAGATCAGCCAGTGCTACTTACCCTAAACCATGGTCTCCTAACCACCATAGACAGGCCTATTTCATGCTGAATATCATGATGAAAGCTGGGGATTCAAATCCAGGTCTTCTGCTGGAGTGGCCAATGTTCTTTAATTGCTGAGGGCAAGCCATCTCCTAGCCCTTGTTTTTGGGAACCTATTTTTTTTTTCTGAGACTCGTGACTCCTATACTAGCCCCAGCTGCTGGACGTCACTATGTAGGCCAGGACAGGCTTGCCTTGAACTCACCAAGATCTGCCTGCCCTCTGCCTCCCGTTGCATACCTCGTCCAGCTTAAAGCAGTTCTTACGAATCCGTGTCGGTCGGCTGTGATTCGACACCGTGGGGTCCTCTTGCATGGAGGGAGTTGCGCGTAGCTCTTACACTTGGCGGCATCTCTCAGCCCATTGTTTTGAACTTTAAAAATCCTATGTTACCGAGCATTTTCTGAAATACACAAGTTGTTTACAGTGACATTAATTCGCTAGTGTACAAGCTATAGCGACAGTAAATTACTTCCTCCTAAAACAACTTGCACTGCTGTTTTAATAAGTTTAATTATAGGAGCTGGGGAGTGTAGAGTAGCTTATCTAACCATGCAGGAAGGCCTAGTTCAATCCCATAGCACCTATATAAACCATGCCATGGGTGGTGCATGGCCTGTAATATCTCAGAACTGGGAGGTGTATGATGGTAGGATAGTAGTCATCCTCAGTCCCACAGCCATTCCATGGCCAGTGTATAGCTACTTATAGAACCTTGTCCATCAAAAATAGAAACAATCTTGCTTTCTTATAGGCCAGCATCAGGTGAGCACATGCTATAATCCAGCACTGGGGAGGCAGATGCGGTCTTATGGGGATTCAAGGCCAGTCTGATTCATAATAGAAATTCTGGCGATCTTGGCAAGCCAGCTGAGGCTAAAGGGAAAAGACCTTGCCCAAAATAAAAGTAAAAAGTATATATGTTTAAAAATTGGTTAGCTGGGCTGGGGGTGCAAGCCTTTAATCTAGCACTCTGGGAGGCAGAGCAGGTGGATCTTTGGTGAGTTCAAGGCTAGCCTGGTCTTGACAGAGCGAGTTCCCGGACGCCTGGGGCTGTGAAGGAGACCTTTCATCTCCCAAAGACCAAAAAAAACAAAAAAAAATTTGTCATTTTATTTCTATTTGATACACCTAATTCCTCAGGCTCAGATACACCAAACATTACTTAACTTCAAAGGTTTTGCTTTCTTGACCAGCTTCTACTCTAGTTTGCTATTAGTCTTCACTCAAGACTTCACCCACTGTACTTACTGCTAAAGGAACCCAGACGGTCCATCCTCTAATTGGCAAAGTCTGCTATTTGATCTTCTTTAGTACCGAGCTTCTTCAGGATTTCAGAAGTGGGCAACAGGTATGCCAAAGATTAATGATCCCCTATGAGTGAAGAGAAGTGCCACACTGATCAGAAAAATATTCAAAGGGACAAGAGGATAAGCAGCATCTTTAGCTCTGCCACATCGTGGTTTTGTGATACTCTCAAAATCTGTTTCTCCTCTGGAAAGGGGGTGTGATGCAATAGTCTCTACCTCCAGAGTTGCAGAAATTAAATGTCGTATTCAAATATCCATACAGGGTATCATAGTACCTGGGTGCTACATATTTCTCTTTTTAGGTTTTTGTTTTTGAAAGTGGGATCTCACTGTAGTAGCCCAGGCTGTCCTCCAACTAGAGATCTTCCTCCTTTAGCCTCCCCAGTTCAGCGATTACAAATATGCTCCCTCACAGACAGCAAACGCTGCCAATTTCTAATAAAACAACTATTGGCTTTCTCTCTCCAGCAGCAATTCTCTTTAGGGCACTCTACTTTAATACGCAGACCCCTATTTCACACACAGTATTTGTAGAGTTGCCAATCACAATACTCCAACCTCCATGCCCACGGAAGTTAAAGTGGATTTCGCCTTATAAATTTGGATCCTCAGTAAGATAGATAGATGATAGTTGCATGTCAGTCATTCAATGCTCAAAGACCTTGGTCCAAGAACTCTAGCTCTTGAGAATTCTGTCTCCAGGGTGGTTCAGTTCCCCAGCTCCTCCCTCATTTCTCCATCTTCACACACATTTAAGCTGAATGAGTTTTTACTACTAGAAACCAAAGAATCCTGTACAACATACATTCTTCAGTAATTTCCTCTTTCAAGGCAGGTGTGGTGGGATATGCCTGTAATCCCAACACTGGGTATGTGGAGACAGGAGCAAAACTTCAAGACCATGCTCAGCTATGTAGTATATTCAAGGCCAGCTTGGACTACAAGAGACCCTGTCTAAAAATAAAATGCAAAACATAAAGATGAACATGGCACAAACCTCTAATCCCAGTACTTGGGAGGCAGAGGCAGGCAGATCTCTGTGAGACTGAGGCCAGCTTTGTCTACATAGCTGTTTCCAAGCCAGCTGGGACTATAAGGAGGGCCTGTCTCAAAAACCAGAACAAACAAACATACACATAAACATGAGCAAATAAATGTAAGTTCTAGAACAGTCTGATTCATCTTCAGTTCTCCTGGGATAGCTTTTTTTTTTTTTACTTTATTTTTAGCTTGTAGAATAATTCATCAAGTTTATGTAACAGATAAAATGCTGTGGGTGATGGGGCTTTGGGGGGTGCGGAGTAAGTTATCGTCTATACAGTTCAAGAATATCTGGTCTTTGATAAATGAATTTTGTGGGCAGGGGATACAGGCTCAGTTGGTAGGGTGCTTGCCTAGAACACAGAAAGCCCCAGATTCCACCCCAGCACTGCATAAACAAGTCATGGTAGTATACACCAGTAATCCTAATCTCAGCACTCCAGTTAGTCAGGAAAATCAGGAATTCAAGGCAATTACTGACTATATAATAAGTTGAAGATCAGTCTAATATACATCAGGCTGTCCAGTCCCCAAAATATTTTAAAGATAATAAGGGGTCTCGAGAGATGACTTGGTCAAGTCAAGAAAACTTCACGTCACAAAGCAAAACACCACAGTTAAGGCAAAATTCTTTCTATTCTCTCTCGTTTTTTTTTTTGGTCTTCCGAACAGGGTCTCCCTGTGGGCCCAGCTGACCTGGACACTCACTCTGTAAGCCAGAGCTGGCCTCGACTCACAAAAGATCCACCGACCTCTGCCTCCCAAGTGCTAAGTGCTAGGATTAAAGGTGTGGCACCATAGCCCGGCTCCTCTCCCTCTTTTTTTTTATTATTTTCGATTTTTGCATGTGATATGAATGTACTGTCCGGCATGCGGTCTGTGCACCCGTGTCGTGCAATGCCGCGGAAGTCAGAAGAGGTCTCGATTCCCCTGGAATTGGAGTACAGACGGTTCTTAGCCGCCATGTGGCGTGGGGGATCGAACCCGGTCCTCTGCAAGAGGTCGGAGGCGCTCTTAACCGCTAGGACCTCTCATCCAGCCCCAAAAAAAAAAAAAAAAAAACCCCGACAAAAAAAAAAAAAAAAAAAAAAGCAGGGCGTGTGGTGCAATGCCTTTTAATCCTAGCACTCGGGAGGCAGAGGCAGGCGGATCTTTGTGAGTTCCAGGACAGCTGGGGCTACAGGAGACCCTATATGAAAAAGACCAAAAAAAAAAAAAAAGACACTCCATACAAGCATACTGTGAGGGGGCAGCGGGGTTTTTTGGTTCCAAGCATGCGCAAGGCAGCTAACAAGCATTGGTAACTCCAGTTCCATGGGATTCATCACCCTCTTATGACCTCCTGGGCATTGCATGCACGTGGTGTCCTTATACTAAAAGCAGGCATAAAATAACAAAAGATCATGCCGGGTAATGGGCGCCGACTTTAATCCTAGCACTTGGGAGCAAGGCAGGTGGATCTCTGTGAGTTCAAGTCCCGCCTGGTCTACAAAGTGAGTTCCAGGCCAGCTGGGAACTAAAAGGGAGACCCTGTNCAGGGCGCTGGGAGTGGTGGCGCACACCTTTAATCCTAGCACTTGGGAGGCAGAGGCAGGCGGATCTTTGAGTTCAAGGCCAGCCTGGTCTACAGAGTGAGTTCCAGGACAGCTGGGGCTACAGGGAGACCCTGTCTCAAAAGGACCAAAAATAAATAAATAAATAAATAAATAAATAAATAAATAAAATAAAATAAAATAAATAGAAATAAGATCAGGGCTAGAGAGATGGCTTAGTGGTTAAGAACAATGCTGTTCTTTTGGAAGACCCAGGTTCGAATCCCAGCACCCTTGCACAAGACAGCTAACTGTAACTCCAGTTCCAGGGGTTGGTCGCCCTCTTCTGTCCTCTGCAGGCATTGCGTGTCACGGGTGCAAGCATGCAGGCAAAACTCATACAAATAAAATAAAAATATTTAAAAAAAAAATAAAATAAGAGCGCATTATACACCCAGTAATAAAATAACAGCCGACATTCACTGAACTTGTCCTACATGCCAAGTACTGAATAATATCACAATATGTGGATTATTTCTTAAAATCCTTACACTCTCCTGACACAGGCTGCCTTTTCAAAGCCTAGGGTACTTGCACAATGTTTTACAGGTAGTGTGATACAGCAATGCCCTATCAGAACTCTACAGACTGTAACGATGCTATAAGTCCAACACTTCACCTCACAAACCTCAGCGCTGCTTAAGGCAAATTATTTCTTCCTCTTTTTTTTTTTTTTTTTACCTCTCCTTTCTTAAAAGACCACCCCGTGACAAGCATATTTGAGAGGGCAGGCGCTAGCTCCCACTGACCACTTGGCTGCACTTGGCTGCATTAAAATTAGTAGCCAGGGTGAGCTAGGAAGGTACTCCGAGGGGCAGGAACCTGCGTGGAGCGGAGGGGGTGCGCGGACTGTGCAGATTTGCAGCCATTGTCGTTCCTAGCAGGATGATCTTGGGCAAGTCACTTTATCTGGGTCTCAACCCTAGAAGGGGGCTAAAACACCCACTTTAGAGGATTTGCTTGGGTTTAGTGGGTCGGGGCTGCACGCACAACAGCGATCAAGGGTGTGATCATGCGCTCCATTACCGAGACGGAAACACTGAGCCGGCGACCGTCGTGGGCCGCGCACGCGCGGATTGGAGACTCAGGGCTCGGCCCGGAGGCTGTAGCCTCCCCTCGCCGCGCGGCCCTGGCGACCTCGCGCCCCTCGCTCCCGCCTGAAGGGTCCCGTGCCCGCCCGGCCCGCGCCTCACCTCGCCACGTCTCTTACCTCCGCGCGAAGCCCGGATTCTCGGCGTGCGGGCCCCCGCTCTGCGCGCACGGCCCCGGGTGGCGTGCGCGCTCCCGCATTGCGCAACCGCCCGCGCACGCCGCCTCTGCCCCGCCTCCACCCCCACCCCCGCCGAGGGCGGGGCGGGTCGCGATTTCCCAGGACCGGGAGGATGGGGCCGAGCCGCCAGCGCTGGGGTCCTACATGTCATCGCTTTTCCAGTCGCCAAGGGCATTCTTGGCTGGTGCAGTGATGCGGAGCCGGCCGATACAGTCTGGATTTTCATAACTCCCCCGTCCCAGCCCTGTTGCAAGCAAGGAAACTGAGGCTCAGCAGGTGCTGGGCCCGAGGCCGGCGGGCGGCGGCCGCACCTCCAGTCCGGGCCCGAGCAGAGCCGCTCGTGGATTAACCAGACTAAATGGCTTGAGGGGTGAAGTCCCTGTGCTTCGAGGACATCGAAATTGCCGTTTCTGGAAAGAACCGTCCCCTCTTTGGGCTTCAGATGCCCATATGGAAGTACAGTGATAAGGATGTGGTGGTCCACTCTGATGTCAATCTTGAGGGCTAGGTATGTCCCAACATCTCTTATTACTGTTAGTAGTGGTTATTATAGTAGCTGACGTTTGTGAGTATATGCTGCATGTCAGGCATTATACAAAGCAGGTTACACGTTCAGACTCGTTTTAAAACAACTTTCGGAAGTAGGCACTGTTATCCCATTTTCCATGTGAGGAAAATAGTCATTGAGATTCCAACCATGGTTGATATTAACCATAATGGTGTTATATCTATTTAAAAGGCTGTCATAAATTTGTCTAGCTCCTGCTGGAATTCGTTTACACTGTCTGCCTGTGTGACCCCTTTACTCTTTTTTTTTTTTTTTTTTTTGGACTAGCCTCCTCTCATATACAGCTCATGTGTTTAACAGAAAAAAAAATCGAGAGTTGGATATAGTTGTTCACATCGTTAATCTCAACCAACTTGGTAAGAATGTCAGGGGATTGCCATGAGTTTGAGAA
>VZQC01004974.1:2987087-3000772 GCA_009823505.1 Rhizomys pruinosus
AAAAAAAAAAAAAAAAAAAAAAAAAAAAAGAAAGAAAAAAGGTTGAATCTGGTGGTATGTGCCTATAACTCTGGTGCTGAGGAGAGAGACAGGAGGCTGGGTTTGTTGGTCAGCCATCCTAGCCAAATCAGTGCACTCCAGGTTCAAAAAATAGTGGAGAGGAATTGAAGAAGACACCCAGTGTTGACCCCTGACCTCCATAAGCCTAGACTCATAATGTGTATACACATAGATGAACACACACAAATCCCAAAATATAAAAAGTAAAATGCCTAGTGAAAAGAAGGAAATCATTAGTGAAGGCAGTGCTTTTCTTGGTTCTTGCCTTAAGCAATGTAGTATTAGTGGCATTACTTACAAGACCAACAGGAGAGAATGGAAAAGTCTAGTTGAAGGAAGAAAAATTTGGAGGGAAATTAAGTTCTGTTTTTGATCTATGGTTTGCATACTAACTGGAAATGGCAAATAGGAGTCTAGTGCTTAGTGGAGAGCTTAGGGCTCAAATCATATAACTAGTAGAATTGTTTCAGTGTCTGTGTTTTCCTTCAAGAACAGTGTATTTTCTGTTTGTAACTTGAGCACCCATAAATGTATTCTCAATAGATGTTGGTAAAATGAACAACTAAAGGCAAAGGTATGGCCAGGCATGATGGCACATGCCTTTAATCCCAGCACTCAGGAGGCAGTGGCAGGAGGATCAGCTGCAAGTCGGAGGCCAGCCTGGTCTATTTCAGAGGCCAGCCTGGTCTATTTCAAAACTTCCAGGCCAGTCATGGTTACATAGGGAGAGCCTGTCTCAAAAAAAAAAAGAAACAAAAACAAAAAGGCAAAAGGCATAAATAAAGCCACTCAGGAAAAAATAATGTGTGAAATAAGAAAAAGAAAACATAGAACTGGAGAGATGTCTCAGCAACTAAGAGCACATTCTGCTCTTCCAGAGGACCTGAGTTCAATCCCCAGTACCCATATTGGGAGGCTCACTACTGCCTGTAACTCCAGCCCCAGGAGATCCAGCACCTCCAGCTTCTAAAGGTACCCGCACTCATCTGCACCCCCCCACATATCCATATAATTAAAAACAAAAATAAATCTTTAAAATAAAAAGGAGACAGGCACTCTGTACTTTCACTGGAAGTCCAAGCAGCTGAATATGACTTAGTTTACTGCCCATAAATCCTCTTTTCATCAGGCAGTTTTAGTTTGTTCCTGTTGTTATTACATAATTATTCATAATGCCTTCATTTGCTAAGTGTCTTAGTACAACAAACTTATATGTCATTCTTTGTCTTTTTATATGCCCTTCAAGATCCTTTTCCTTTAAAAAAAAATTCTTGGGCTGGAGAGATGGCCTAGCGGTTAAGAGCGCTGACCGCTCTTGCAGAGGACCTGGGTTCGATCCCCAGCACCCACATGGCGGCCGAAAACCGTCTGAAATTCCAATTCCAGGAGAACTCCAGTTCCAGGGGAATCCGAGACCCTCTTCTGACCTCCGCGGCATTGCACGACACGGGTGCACAAACCTGCATGCAGACAGTACATTCATACACATACAGAAATAAATAAAATTAAATTAAAAAAAAATTCTTTTCTAGGCAATCACTTCCTCTGAGCTACACTTGCAACCACAACTAACTTTGTTTTCCTTATTGTCTTAGAGTCCATTCCGCAGCCATACTCAAGTGTCTCCCAGCACTCTAACCTCCTGGCTTTCTTTGCTAAGGCTGGGCCTACCTCAGCTTGGATATCACTTTCTCTAAACCCTTTTCTTGACCTCTCTAAAGGCTGAGTTCAGTAGCCCTCTTACATGTTTCTAGAATACCCCATATTTAACCTCATCACAAAGATCTGCCTTGTTGTTCACCCACTGAGCATATCTCTAGACAAACCTGAGAGGAAAAAAAAACAACTTGGGCCTAACAAAATGGCTGTGCCGTAAAAGACTTGTTGCCAAGCCTGATGACCACAGTTTAGTCCACAGGACCACATGATCAAAAAGTTCTTGTAGGTGTCCTCTGACTTTCAGAAGCAGTCCTCTCAAAAATGTAATAATAAAACATTTTTAAACAAAATAGAATCTTTCGTTCCCCTTATACATGGAAATTTTGAATGGATGGCAATCTATTTTTTTTTTTTTTTTGGTCTTTTCGAGACAGGGTCTCCTTGTCTCCTTGTAGCCCCAGCTGTCCTGGAACTCACTCTGTAGACCAGGCCGGCCTTGAACTCACAAAGATCCGCCTGCCTCTGCCTCCCAAGTGCTAGGATTAAAGGCATGCGCCACCATGCCCGGCGGTGGCGGCAATCTATTTTGAAATAGGATTTTTCTTTAAATGTTTTGACACAGAATTTTATATAATTACTGACCAGTATTTTTTTTTCTTGTCTTTTTGAGACAGTGTCTCCCTGTAGTCCCAGCTGGCCTTGAACTCACTGTATAGACCAGGCTGGCCTTTAACTCACAGAGATCCACCTGCCTCTGCCTCCCGAGTGCTGGGATTAAAAGTGTGTGCCACCACACCCAGCCTGACCAGTAATTTTTAAAAAATATTTGCTTTTATGTGTGTGTTTGGCCTGTATGAAAGTAAGTGCATCACATGTGTATGTGGTGCCCTCAAAGAGGTTAGAAGAGGCAATCAGGTCCTCTGGAACTGGAGTTACATATGGTGCTCATCTCTCAGTGTTGGGAACAGAAGCCAGGGTCTATAATATGGCTGCACTGACTGAGAATAAAATATTTCCGAGCCAGGCGTGGTGGCACACACCTTTAATCCTAGCACTTGGGAGACAGAGGCAGGCAGATCTTTGTGAGTTCAAGGCCAGCCTGGTCTACAGTGTGAGTTCCAGGACAGCTGGGACTAAAGGGAGACCCTGTCTTGAAAAAAAAAAAAAGAAAAAAGTAAGTCTTGGGGCTGGAGAGATGGCCTAGCGGTTAAGAGCGCCAACTGCTCTTGCAGAGGACCCGGGTTCAATCCCCAGCACCCACATGTGAGAACCGTCTTTGACTCCAGTTCCAGGGGGATCCTACACCCTCTTCTGACCTCCATGGCATTGCAGGACACGGGTGCGCAAACCTACATGCAGACAGTATGTTAATACACATAAAATAAATAAATAAATAAAATTAAAACAAACAAAAAAAGTAAGTCTCTTGGGGCTGGGGAGATGGCTCAGTGGTTATGAGCACTGGTTGTTCTTACAGAAGACCTGGGTTCGGGGCTGGAGAGATGGCTCAGCAGTTAAGAGCACCAACTGCTCTTGCAGAGGACCTGGGTTGGATTCCCAGCACCCACATGGTGGCTAAGGATCATCTTAACTCCAGTTCCAGGGGAATCCGACACCCTCTTCTGACCTCCCCAGCATTGCACAACATGGGTGCACCTATTTACATGCAAACAGTACACTCATACACATAAAAAAATAAAACAGAAGACCTGGGTTCAAATCCCAGTACCCACATGGCAGCTAACAACTGTCTGTAACTCCATTTCCAGGGGATCTAACACCTTCTTCTGTCCTCAGGCATTGCATGACATGGGTGCACTTAAACATATGCAGACATAACACTCATACACATGAAATAAAAATAAAGAAAAATTTAAAAAAGTAAGTCTCTTGCCGGGCATGGCAGTGCACACCTTTATTTTTTTTTCCTGTGAGTACATAATTCATATATATTTTTTTTTTTGTCTTTTCGAGACAGGGTCTCCCTATAGCCCCAGCTGTTCTGGAACTCACTCTGTAGACCAGGCTGGTCTTGAACTCACAAAGATCCACCTGCCTCTGCCTCCCAAGTGCTAGGATTAAAGGCGTGCGCCACCACACCCGGCCATAATTCATTTTTTAAATATATATTTTGTACAGGATTATCAAATCTAGACCCATGTCCCCCACCCTATCCCCCCACCCCACCAGAGCTCATGTATTCTGCCAAACATGCTTTCATCTCTTTCTCAGTCTTTCTCAGTATTGTCCATGTGGAAGTTGACTGTTTTGAGCAGAAGTTCACTGTTTCAGTCAGTTCTTTGATGCAGTCCTTTCTATTATTGTTGTTGTTGTTGTTGTTGTTTCCAATATGCCTCAGTCCCAACTGCTTGGACAAAAGCTCAAGGGGCCGTGCACAAGAAATACTTACAACTAGGTAATTGGCACTAGCATCCACAGATGAGGGATATCATTCGTCATTTGTTTTTCTGGGACTGTGTTACTTCACTCAGCATGATGTCTTCTAGCTCCAGCCATTATCCTGCAAAGCTCATGATGTTGTCTTTCTTTACTGCTGCATAGAACTCCATTGTGTAGATGCACCATATTTTCTCTATCCACTCGTCAGTTGAGGGGCATCTGGGTTGGTTCCAGCTCCTTGGTGCACACCTTTAATCTTAGCACTTGGGAGGCAAAGGCAGGCAGATCTTTGTGAGTTCAAGGCAAGCCTGGTCTACAGAGCGAATTCTAGGACAGCTGAGGCAACAGGGAGACCCTGTCTCTGAAAGACCAAAAAAAAAAAAAAGTAAGTCTGGGGGCTGGAGAGATGGCTTAGCGGTTAAGAGCACTGACTCCTCTTGCAGAGGACCCAGGTTCAATTCCCAGCACCCACATGGCAGCTAAGAACCATCTTTAAGCCGGGCCTGGTGGTGCACACCTTTGATCCTAGCACTTGGGAGGCAGAGGCACGCGGATCTCTGTGAGTTCAAGGCCAGCTTGGTCTACATAGTGAGTTCCAGGCCAGCAGGGGCTACAGGGAGACTCAAACAAACAAACACACACACAGGCACAAAGTAAGTCTTAGGCCAGGTGTGGTGGCACATGCCTTTAATCCCAGTACTCAGGAGACAAAGACAGGCAGATCTCTGTGAAAATGAGGCCAGCCTGGGCTACTTAGTGAGCCAGCTGGGGCTACAGGGAGACCCTATCTCAAAAAGTAAAAAACAAAACAATAACAACAACAAACCCTACGTTTTGGCTGTGGCGTCTAGGCCTCACCTTCTTCCTTTGTATCTACCTCATCCATGGAAATATGCTGGCGATTTTGGTCCTGGATTGAGTTGCTTTTTCAATCATAAGGGATCTTCAAAGCCAGATGCCTTCCTGTGATAGAATCCAGGTGGAGAAAACAGCTCTTTCTTCAAAGGGCCTGAGGGTCAAGGGGGAAAGCTGGAGATGCTTTCACAGGAACCCGGCTTCAGGAGCCTACCTGGCCTCTGCCATCCAGGAGCTCCCCCCTCAGCACTACCTAAAACTTGGCATGATGGTACACATGCCTGTAATTACAGCACTTAGGGGACAGAGGCAGGAGGATCAGGAGTTTGAGTTCTTTCTCAGCTGTATAGCAGGTTTGAGGCCAGTGTGGGCCATATGAAATCCTGTCTATAAATTAATGAAGGTAAAATTTAATTCTAAAATAGTATACCATAGGTAAAGAAAATATTTTTTGAATGAATACTATTTGCAAGAAGCAAAATTAGGGGCTGGAGGGATGGCTTAGCAGTTAAGAGCCCCAATTGCTCTTACAGAGGACCCGGGTTCAATTCCCAGCACCCACCTGGAGGCTAAGAACTGTCTTTAACTCCAGTTCCAGGGGACACCCTCTTCTGACCTCTGCAGCATTGTATGACACAGGTGCACCAACCTACATGCAGACAGTACACTAATACACATAAAAAATAATTTAAAAAAAGAAGCAAAATAAAAAAATCTTGTCAAAGGTAACTAATAACTGCTTTTCACTACTTAAACCTGAAGAGTTAGTTTTTTTTTTTTTTTTTTTTTTCTTTTCGAGACAGGGTCTCCCTGTAGCCCCAGCTGTCCTGGAACTCGCTCTGTAGACCAGGCTGGCCTCGAACTCACAAAGACCCGCCTGCCTCTGCCTCCCGAGTGTTAGTAAGATTAAAGGCATGTGCCACCATGCCTGGCTAGTTATTTTTATTCTAATGCTGCAGTGATTAAAGTTTGATACATCCAGGCCTTTGTTACCCATAACTTCTTCACCTGACTGACCTCTTTCTCATCCACATGAAGTATAGGATATTTGCCTCATATCTCAGCAGGCTTTGCCTAGAAATGTAGGACCCAGTGGGCTTGATCATCAGAAACTTTAAACATGCCTACTCAGCAGTTCCACTGCATTCCATTCAGCCAGATCCACAGGGCCTCCACCAGTTGACTGTCAAACAGGCTCCAAAAATATTTCCCATCATTTGGTGGCAAATACTCTTTTGGAACCAGTGGGTACATAGTGTTTAACATATCTAAAAGGAAGTTGGTGTGGTTTAATAAAATTGCAAAAGAATAGATTTTGACTCTCTCTTGAATTTGAATACTATCTTTCTCTACTCCTTACCACCATTAAGAACCCTGCCATATGGTCCCATATTTCAGTTGCTTTCCATGCCCCCCTTAATGCCCTTAAACAGTGCCATGTGGGAGATGTTTGTTTATTTGTTTGTTTGTTTGAGACAGGGTCTTCCTGTGGCCCCAGCTGTCCTGGAACTCACTTTGTAGACCAGGCTGGCCTTAAACTCATGGAGATCCACCTGCCTCTGCCTTCTGAGTGCTGGGATTAAAGGCATGTTCCACCATGCCTGGCAATGTGGAAGATTCTTACACAGTGCAAGTTCAGCTGCCAACTGGAGATGTCACCTTAATTGCTTGAACCACAGCTTCTGTGTGCTAACCTTTAGTAAATACTTACCAGAAGATTTTACCTTAGTGATATTTGTTTCTTGTAAATCACAGTTTATTCTTCAGCCCCAGCTAATCAGTAATCATCGATTCTTTATTCAAATATACCACACCTAAGGCCTTGGTGGTATAGTGGTAAGCTAGCTGCCTTCAAATATATCACACAAATGGCCTGAATAGAGTCTTTGCTTCCCTCTGAAACTTCACAAGCCAGGCCTTCATTGCCTGCAATTCTCACAACATTCTTACCTCAAAATCTCCCACAAATCAGTCCACTAAGCTCTGGGCACTTAACTGTTTTCCAGCCCAATGCTCCTAAATCCTTTTATATCCCTCCCCCTCTCCCAAAAAACCCCCAACATGGTACAGTCCATCACAGCAACAACCCTACTCCTGGGGTTTGCTTTCTATTGCTGTAATAAACACCATGAACAAAAGAAAATTGGGAAGGAAAGGGTTTGTTTCATCTTACAATTCTAGTCCATTGCTGAGAGAAGTTAGGGCAGAAGCTGAAGCAAAAATCATGAAGGACACTGTTAGTGGCTTGCTTGATCTCTGGTCCATACTCAGCCAGCATTATTATATAATCCAGGACTATCTGCCCACGTGTGGCCCTGTTTGCACTAGGCTGGGCCCTTCTACATCTATTAGCATTCAAGAAAATGCCCTACATAAATGCCACGAGGCAATCAGATGGAAGAAATTCCTCAGCAGAGGGCCCTACTTACCTGACTCTAATTTGTATCAAGTTGACACTCAAAGCTAACCAGTATGGAGGTTGAGGCATGAAGATACTGTGTTCTGCAACCTAGGCTACAGAAAGAGAGCTTCCTTCCAAATAAGTAATTAAATCAAGGTGATTTAAAGTTTCGAAGTTGCTCCACAGGTTGACTCCAGTGTATGTTAAAAGTTGTCCAGCATGGTGGCGCACGCCTTTAATCCTAGCACTTGGGAGGCAGAGGCAGGCGGATCTTTGTGAGTTCAAGGACAGCCTGGTCTACAGAGCAAATTCCAGGACAGCTGGGGCTACAGGGAGACCCTGTCTCGAAAAGACAAAAAAAAATTGTCCTCAGTTCTACTGTCTAGTGCCCAGAATTAGGATTTTTTTCCATATGTGAATCAACTCCTGTAGGTTCCCAGAAAAAAAAAGTTAATCAGAATTTCTTTTGCTGCCTGTTTCTTTTTTTTTTTTTTTTTTAGTATTTTATTTTCCTTTTCTTTTCATGACAGGGTCTCCCTGTAGCCCCAGCTGTCCTGGAACTCACTCTGTAGACCAGGCTGGCCTTGAACTCACAAAGATCCGCCTGCCTCTGTCTCCCAAGAGCTAGGATTAAAGGCATGCGCCACCACGCCCAGCTTGCTGCCTGTTTCTTTAGTTTCTTTGTCACTACTGCAAATGAAGTCAAGTGTATGTTATCTCACATGTTATGGGATGAATGTAGTTGCGGGGTCTAGGATGAGTAGAATAGGCTCCCCTCAAGTGGAGAAAAGTTCAGGATCTATGTCTCATTTAATTATGTAAATAGAGAACAGACTTGTATATTAGAAGCAATTAACTATAAGACTGCTCTTTGAGTACAGTGAGTACTTTACTATTGTAATCAAATGAGACTTAGAAAAGGTTAATCTGATGAATATTTAATGAAATGTTATGGTGCTGCCTGATAATTAGCCCTTAAATGTTAAGCTGCTTACAGAAATGACTGTAATTGGTTATTTTTACACAGCCAACACATTTTTCAGTGTTTGCTCAACTTATTAATTTTCTAGAATCTATAATCATGTCAGGGACATTTTTCTCTGAAATTCTCCACCATTTAATCATGTACTTATAAACACACTCTTCAACATGACATAGCAAAGTACTTCTACCAACATGGCACCAAAATAGCTGCTTAAGGCCCTTTGTATATATTTCATTTTAGTTCATAGGAAGTCCCTTCAATGAGGTGGTGTTACTTTCATTTCAGCAATGCAGAAACTGGTGCATGGAGAATGTAATCCAGAAGCATACCAAAAAGTCAAGCTTCTTGGCCAACCTCTGGCAACTACTTTATACAACCAACAGAGATAGGTAAAATTAGTTTAGAAAGTAGAATGGCTCTGAGAAATATAGAGTATATGTAGATCATACTGAAAGAGAAAATGTAACTTAAAAGAAGGAAGGTTTAGCCTGTAATCCATCCCAGCACTCAAGAGGCATAGAGCTGGAGAGATGACTCAGCTGTTAAGAACACTGACTGCTTTTGTAGAGGACCCACGTTCAATTCTGAGCACCCACATGATGGCTAACAACCATCAGTAACTCTGCTTCCAGGGGCACCAATGCTCTCTTCTGACTTCCAAGGGCATTGAACAACATGGGTACACTTACATACATGTAAGGAATATACTCATCATGGTGGTGCATGCCTTTAGTCCTAGCACTTGGGAGGCATAGGTAGGCGGATCTTTGTGAGTTCAAGGCCAGCCAGGTCTACAGAGTGAATTCCAGGACAGCTGGGGCTACAGGGAGACCTTGTCTCGAAAAGACCAAAATAATAATAATAAAAATAAATAAATAATAGCCAGGCTGGTGGTGCAAGCCTTTAATCCTAGCACTTGGGAGGCAGAAGCAGGCAGATCTCTGCGAGTTCAAGTCCAGCCTGGTCTATATAGTGAGTTCCAGGATAGCTGGAGCTACAGGGAGACCCTGCCTTGAAAAAAAAAAAAAAAGACAATAAATATTTTTTTTGTCCTTTTGAGATAGGGTCTCCCTATAGCCCCAGCTGCCTGAAACTCACGTGTAGACCAGGCTAGCCTTAAACTCACAGAGATCTGCCTGCCTCTGCCATCATGCCTGGCTATAAATTTTTTTTTTTGTCTTTTCGAGACAGAATCTCCCTGTAGCCCCAGGTGTCCTGGAACTCTCTTTGTAGACCAGGCATAAATTTTTTTAAATTTTATTTTATTTTTTTTATTTCTGTATGTGTATCAATGTACTGTCTGCATGCAGGTCTGTGCACCCGTGTCGTGCAATGCTGCGGAGGTCAGAAGAGGGTTTCAGATTCCCCTGGAACTGGAGCTCTCCTGGAATTGAGTTTCAGATGGTTCTCGGCCGCCATGTGGGTGCTGGGGATCGAACCCNTCTTTTTTTTTTTTTTTGTCTTTTCGAGTCAGGGTCTCCCTGTAGTCCCAGCTGTCCTGGAACTGACTCTGTCAGACCAGACTGGCCTTGAACTCTTGAACTCACAAAGATCCACCTGCCTCTGCCTCCCAAGTGCTAGGATTAAAGGCGTGCGCCACCATGCCCGGCTAAATTTTTTTGTCTTTTTTTTGAGACAGGATCTCCCTGTAGATAGCCTGGAACTCCCTATGTAGAACAAGCTAGCCTTGAACTCACAGAGATCCACCTGCTTCTGCCTCCCGAGTGCTGGGATTAAAGGCATGTGCCACCATGCTCAGTGAAGCCTACTAAGTTCATTGGTTCTCTCTCTCTCTCTCTCTCTCTCTCTCTCTCTCTCTCTCTCTCTCTTAGTTTTGTTTTGAGATAGGGTCTCACTGTGTAGCCCTTGCTGGCCTGGAACTTACAACATAGATGAGGCTCACATTGAACTCACTGCAACCTGCTTTTACCTCCTGAAAGCTGGGATTAAAGGCATTTACTATGTTCTTTCTCTCTTTTTAAGATTCTATTTTATTTATTTTTTTAATCATTCTTTTTTTTTATTTTATTTATGTATATGAATGTACTGTCTGCATGTAGGTTTGTGCACCTGTGTCGTGCAATGCTGCGGAGGTCAGAAGAGGGTGTCAGATTCCCCTGGAACTGGAGTTCTCCTGGAATTGGAGTTACAGACGATCCTCAGCCGCCGTGTTGGTGCTGGGGATTGAACCCAGGTCCTCTGCAAGAGCAGTCGGTGCTCTTAACCGCTAGACCATCTCTCCAGTCCCCTATTTATTATTTTTTATGTGTATGAGTGTACTGTCTGCATGTAGGTTGGTGAATTTGTGTCGTGCAATGCTGCAGAGGTCAGAAGAGGGCATCGGATTCCACTGGAACTGGGGTTAGAGATGGTTCTTAGCCTCCATGTGGATGCTGGGAATTGAACCTGGGTCCTCTGCAAGAGCAGTCGGTGCTTTTAACCACTTAGCCATATCTCCAGCCCCAAGATTCTATTTTAAATAATGTTCATTGCAGGGGTGGTATGTAGAAGTGAGTGGAAGTGCTTGTGGCCAGAAGAGGGTATTAGATCCCCTGGAGCTAGAGCTATAGGTGGTTGTAAATAGGCCAACGTGGATGCTAGGAACTAGACTTGTGTCCTCTGCAAGAACAGTAGGAACTCGTAACTACAGAGCCATCTCTCTAGTCTTGGCTAGGAAATTTCAAGCCCTACTCACTATATTGCTTTCAATATAACTTCCTATATTAATGGAGCTGCATTCTCAGCCAAATACCATCAAATATTTGAAATTTAGAGCTAATTCTTGAGTCCTTAAGGAGTATCACTATTATTGCCAGGTGTGGTACCACACGCCTTTAATCCCAGCATTCAGAAGGCAGAGGCAGGCAGATCTCTGTGAGTTCAAGGCCAACCTGGTCTACATAGTGAGTTACAGGCCAGCTGGGGCTGCAGGGACAGCCTGTCTCGAAAAGACCAAAAAATATATATAATTATGAGGGTTAGAGAAGTGTTTTACAACCATCTTTCCATGTCACCCAGACTGGGCTTGAACTCCTGGGCTCAAGTAGTCCTCCTGCCTCAGCCTAGGATTATAGGTACATGTAACTGTGTAACTTAATCATGGCATGGTCACCTCTTTTGAAAAATCATTTTTCTGCCAGGCATAGTGGCACACGCCTTTAATCCTAGCACTTGGGAGGCAGAGGCAGGCGGATCTTTGTGAGTTCAAGGCCAGCCTGGTCTACAGAGTGAGTTCCAGGACAGCTGGGGCTACAGGGAGACCCTGTCTTGAAAAAAGACCAAAAAAAAATCATTTTTCCATCCCTAAAAAGCCTTCTTACGCCATTGCTTTCCTGCTACAAACTTTTTTGAGACAGGTTCTCCCTGTAGCTCCAGCTGTCCTTGAACTCACAGAGATCTACCTGCCTCTGCCTCCAGAGCGCCTGCTACAAACTTTTAATACCACATATATACCATATATCTGTTTATGTCTGTCTCTGTCTCTGTCTCTCTCTCTCTCTGTTTCTCTCTCTCCCTCTTGTTTGGACATAAAAAGAGGAAGTTTTGGACTGAGGATATGGTTGATAAAGTACTTGCCTTCAGTATATATGAACCTGGGTTTAATCCCCAGCATTACATAAAATGAGCATCACCTTTGGTCCCACCACTTGGGAAGTGGAGGCAAGGTGATCATGAACTCTAATTTTCCTTGGCTACATGGCAAATTGGAAGCCAGCCTGGGGTATATGAGAGTGTGTTTACAAACAAATAAACAAACAAAAACAAAAGACTGCTTGGGTGTGGTGTAGTGACTCATGCTTGTAACCCCAACACTTGAGAAGCTGAGGCATGGAGATTGCTATAACTTTAAGGCCATCCTGGGCTTACATAGCACGTTCCAGGCCATCTGGACTACAGTGTGAGATTCTGTCTTACCTTCCCAGAGAAAGACAGAGATGGATGGACGGACAGACGGACAGACAGACAGACACACACACACACACACACACACACACGCATACACACAATCACACACAAAGATGGAGAAAGATAGAGACAGACGGACTTTGGAACCAGGTAGTAGGGTGGCCTACCTGTAATCCCAGCCCTTAGGAGGCAGAGCAGTAAGATTGCCACAAGTTCAAACCAGCCTGGTTTATATAACAAGTTCCAGACCTACCAGTAACAAAAAAGAAAAGAAAACAACAAAAAAAATCTTTTCTCTCTCTGATTAACATTGCCTGGGTTAAACATGACGCTTGAGTAATCAGCTCTCTTTCAGACCTATATTTAAGCTCAGAATATGCTAGCTAGGCAAGGGGTAGTATTCACACACATATGAAACATATTTCTCACTGTAAACTGATTCTTTCTGAGCATTTGAGATTTATACTGGGAAACCAATAAATGTATAAATTTACTTATAAATCAATAAATTAACATACTTATATATGAACTTTCTTAGTTTGAATCTGCTCTTTAATAATAGGCTCATTCTGGGGCTGGAGAGATAGCCTACTGGTTAAGAGCATCAACTGCTCTTGCAGAGGACCCGGGTTCGATTCCCAGCACCCACATGGCAGCTAAGAACCGTCTGTAACTCCAATTCCAGGAGAACTCCAGTTCCTGGGAAATCTGAGACCCTCTTCTGACCTCCGAGGCATTGCACGACACGGGTGCACAAACCTACATGCAGATAGCACATTCATACACGTATAAAAATAAATAAAATTTAAAAAATAAATAAAGGAGGCCAGCCTGGTCTACAGAGTGAGTTCCAGGACAGCTGAGGCTACAGGGAGACCCTGTCTCGAAAAGACCAACAACAACAACAAAAAAAGAGATTTGAGATCTCCTGAGCCCAGCGGAAGATCCCCCCGCCCCCGCCATCTGAAGGAGGCAAGCAAAGCAAGCCTTCAACACAGTGAAGAGGCATTTAGGACTCACATTGGAATACAGGCAAGGAGAAGCCCATATGCCAGGATCACGAAGAAGAGACTACACTGGAAAGGGGCAGGATAATCCCGTGCCAAGCTTTACCAACCCTATGGAAGACTCCAGCAGTGGGATCCCTCTGGGCATGCCCCAGGACGACATTCAGAAACACCATTGGAAACATACTTAAAGAACTACAGATCATAAAGAACAAATTATTAAAAGAAATAAGAAACGAGAATGAGGAACTCAAGAAGGACTGAGAGAGAAGGAGACTGACACTCCACGCGCGTCCGGAAGGAACAGTTATAGAACACTGAAAGCTCCCATGTGAAAAGAAAAAGAACCAACCAGGAAACAAAAGAGCTACAAAAAGAGACCGAAGCTCCAAAAGAAAAATAAAACACTAAA
>VZQC01004974.1:3001022-3021693 GCA_009823505.1 Rhizomys pruinosus
GAGGAAAGGAATGAAAAAAAGCCTCAAGAGCAGAATGGAGGAAGCAGAACAAAGAAATCAGACCTGGGAAGATAACACCAGGAACAACTAAAAACCTCCAAGGAAAAGATTATGAAAAATTAAAAATACACAAAAATGTTAACAAACCAGGAAGTATGGGACACTATGAAAGATCAAACATCCACATTCATTAGGAAATTAGCAGAAGGAAGAAGATTTCCAAGAGAATGGTATTGATTTGATCTTCAACAGAATAATAATGAAAACTTTCCCCAAACTAAAAAAGGACAAACCATACAAATACAAGAAGCACATAGAACTTCCAAACAGACAAGATCTGAAAGAAATTCTCCACACCACATCATAGTTAAAATGCTAGACACCCAACACAAAGCAAAATCCTAAAGCCACAAGAGAAAAACAACAGTTACACATAAGGGAACCTATGAGAATTACAACTGATTTCTCAACGCAACTATGAAAGCAGAAGAGACTGGAGCAAAGCATTCCCAGTGTTAAGGACAATAGATGCCAACTCAGGTTACTATACCCAGCAAAAGGTGTCAATCATAGTTGAAGAGAGAGAAAATCTTCCATGACATATTTTTTTTTTTTTTTTTTTTTTTTTTTTTTTTTTTTTTTTTTTTTAACAACTTGAAAGAATACATGTCCGGAGAAAATGTGGTACATCTACCACAATGGAGTTCTATTCAAATATGGTAAAGAGAGATGACATCACGAGCTTTGCAGGAAATTATTGGATGGAGCTTGAGGACATCATGCTGAGTTGGAAGAAACACAGTCCAGAAAAACAAACGACGAATGGTATCCTCATCTGTGGATGCTTAGTGCCAATTAGCTAGTTGTAAGTATTTCTTGTTTCTTGTGTAGGGCCCCTGAGCTTTTCACAAAGCAGTTGGGCATAATGGATTTTTGGAAAACACCAACAACAACAGAAAAGACTGCATCATAGAACTGACTGAGACGGTGACTTCTGCCTCAAAACAGTCAACTTCCATGGAGAATATTGAGAAAGGACTGAGAGTATGAAAAGCATGTTTGGCAGGAATGCATGAGCTCTGGCGGGTGGGGAATTGAGCGGGAACACGGGTCTAGATTTGTTAAAAATAAATAAATAAATTTATGTGGAAAAAAAAAGAATACATGTCGGAAAACCAACCCTCAGAGAATACTTGAAAGCAATTCAAAGAACAGAGGAAAGGGAGCAACCAAACCCAGGCACTAGAAAGAGAAATCATAAAAGCATAACTGCAGAAGTAGGAAAAACCTAAATCAAAACCGCAGATGGATAAAAAGGCAAAAGGAAGCAACACAACTCTATCAGTCATAACCTTAAATATTTAATTGGACTTAAATTCCCCAATCAAAAGACAGGACTGGGAGACTGGAATAGGAAACAGAAACCATCTATATGCTGATCTACAAGAAACACATCTTACCTTCAAGGACATGCAACTCCTTAAAGTGAAGGATGGGAAAAAAATATTTCCAGCAAATGGTTAACCAAAAAAAAAAGAAGTTGGGGGTAATATAAGTTTGTGTGCATTTATGTGTTGTTGTCTATTTTAATATCGGAATAACTTTAAATAAAAATAGGACTTAAATAAAAAGAAATCAGAAGAGGACAAAGACAGGGCCATACATTTTCGATCAAAAGGAACAAATTCCACAAGAAGATTTCACAATTTTATAATATGACTATATATGCACCAAATCTGGTTGACTCAAACTTTATAAAGACAGTCAGTTCTCCAGGACCACAAGTCACAGACTACATCCCGTACACTCTATAGTGGGAGATTTCATGTACCCCACTGAGTCTTTGATAGGTCAAACAGGACCAAAAAAAATAATACAACAAGAGGACATCTGAACTGAACGATTGATACCCAAATGGACCTATAGACTCTCTACCGAACATTCCATCCTAATACCAAGAGAATGGATACACTTTCTACTCAGGCAACCCCACGGAACATTCTCCAAAATCGAGCACAATATTGGGACAAGAAGAAAACCTTAAGAAAAAAAAAAAACAAAAGATTTTTGAAATAATTTCATGCATCCTGTCAGGACCCATGTGCATAAAGCTCAAACATCAACACAGGACAAGCCCTTCCTGCCTACAGAACACATGGAGGCTACTACTAAACAACACTACTCTTGAACAATGAATGGGTCAAGGAGAGAAGTGTACAGGTCGAAGAAAGAATATAAAACATTCCTGGAAACTGATGACAATGAGACTACAACACAACAAAAACTATGGATAACCTTAAAAGCAGTCTAAGGGGACGTTTATAGCCCTGGGTGCCACATTAGAAAAAAGAAAAGAGCACAAAGTGAATGATCTAACACTTAAAGCCTAAAAGCATTGAGAGGCAACAAAAGATGAACCCTAAACGCAACAGACAGGAAAGAAATAACCAAAATCAGAGCCAGGAAACCAATGAACTAGAAACAAGAAAACAACAATACAAAAAAAAAAAAAAAATTCAAATAATAACCAAAAAAAAAAAGGCGTGAAAGAATAAACAAGATAGAACAGACCCTAAGCCCAGTTAACCAAAAGAAAGAACAACTCCAAATCAATACAATCCGTGATGAAAAGGGAAATATCACACGGACAGGAAAAGATCAAGAAGAAATTATAATTTGGGAATATTACAAGAACCTATACTTTTACCAAGTTGAAAATAGAAGAGAATGGATGGAATATCTGAAATCCTGGGAATCACCAAAGCTCGGCCCAAGAAGAGACCAGCAGCTACTTAAACAGACCATAAAATCTGAAGAAATAGAGGATGTAGGTAAGAAGCCTCCCAACTAAACAAAAAAGCAGCCAGGCCCAGGACGGTTTCAACAGCAGAATTCTATAAAACACTTCCAAAAAAAAGGACCTACAACCAACATTATTACTGAAACTGTTTAGAAGTATACAATCAGAGGGAATTCCCAAATTCCTTCTATGAAGCAACATCACTCTATTTACCAAAACCAGGCAAAGATCCAACTTAAAAAGGAGGAATTATAGACACCATTCCCTCATGAACACAGATGCCAAAATTCTAAACAGAAATCCTGGCAAATCGCATAAAGACCCACATCAAAAGATAAGATCATCCATCATGGACCAAAAGTTAGGATTCATACCAAAAGCAGGATGTCAGGGATGGTTTCAACATACGAAAATCAATAAAACCATCATCAAACACATAAACGGAATCAAAGACCAAAAAACCACACCATCATCTCAATATGATGCTGAAAAAGCCTTTGACAAATCCAGCATCACCTTCATCTTAAAGTCCTAGAAGGATTGATTAGATGAGGGATCATTTCCTCAATGTAATCAAAGCCATTTATACCGGAAACACCCACAGCCAATATCATCCCTAAATGGGGAAAAACTTGACCAGAAACATTCCCTTTTAAAGGTAGGAACTCGGCAAGGCGTGCCCCCTGTCACCACTTCCTCTTCCATATAGTGCTGAAACACTTGCTAGAGGCAATAGGACCAGGAAAGGATATTAAAGGAGTACTAATTGGAAAAGCGGAAGATGAAAAGCTATCCCTATTTGCTGATGATATTGATTGTTCTCTTAAGGGTTATCAAAAAAAAACTCCACCAGAGAAAAAACTCCTAATAAACGATAAATGCTTCCTTTAGCAATCTGTGATCTAAAGGATACAAAATAACATTTAAAAAATCAATGCATGGGCTTGGATGAGATGGTCCTAGCGGTAAGAGCGCTGACTGCTCTTGCGAGAGGACCCGGGTTCAATCCCCAGCACCCACATGGTGGCTAGAACTGCTGAAACTCCAATTCCAGGAGAACTCAGCTCCAGGGGAATCTGACACCCCACGATTCTGCACCAGTCTGACGGTCACTGCTTGTCACCGACCATGAGCTTGCACCGAGAATGCTTGCATGTCAGACTATTGCATGTCGGAAGTACATCTCCCATACGACTATGAAATAAATAAAACCTTCTTGATTTTTTTTTTTTTAAATTAATTATATTAATAATTATATATTACTAAATTACCAACATTTAACATATTGGCCTATTCCTTTTCTGTACACCAACACAACAAACGGAATAGACGAGAACAGAGAGAAAGAATTCATAGAACAAGGATTCAAAGGCGCCTTCCCACTCGACTAATAGGCCTCAGCATATAGATCTAAGAAGTACCTAGCAGAAACTAAACCAAGCACCCAGAGACCCACCAGAAGAACACTCTACAACAAAAATTTTTTAAACCCTTAAAAGATAAGAAATAAACTTGGAAAGAAGACCTCCGAAGATGGAAAAACCTCACCATGCTCATGTGGAGATTGGAAAATTACAGTACATTATATGTAAAATGTCCATTTACCAAAACTCTTGTATAGATTTTTTTGTATTAATTGAATAAAATTGATGGAACATCATCCTCAATAATCCTATTAATCCAAGTTCACAGACCTGAAAATTTCTTATTCTTTGGAAGAAAAGAAACAGGACCCACCGAATAAATGATAGCCAAAACAACCCTGAGTGAAAAGAGAGCTCAGGGGGGATCTCTATAACCAGACTTCAAACTATACTACAGGCTTAGTTCAGTAACACACAAAAAGCCTGGAAGTACTGCCAAAAAAACCAGACCTCGTTGACACCAATGGAACATAGCCGAGGATCACAAATCTGAGCCAATACAATTTCTTAGGCCATCTCATATTGACATGGGGGCTCAAGACGGAAGCCACAATAAGAGAGAAAAGACACATCTTCAGCAAGTTGGTAGTGTGAGCAAAAACTGGATCACCACTTGTAGAAGAATGAAATTAAACCCCTACCTCTCGCCTGTACAAAAGTTAGTTCAAAACTCCAATGGATTACTTAAAGACCTCAACGTGGAAACCACAAAACTCTGCAGGTGATAGAAAGAAAAAGTTGCAGCACGACGTACAGACATAGGCTGTAGGAAAAGACTTCCTAAACTCTTGTGCAGCAGCTGCACAAGAATTAAGTCGCATAACAATTGACAAATGTGACCTCATCAAACTCAAAAGCTTCCACACACAGAAGAACAATCACGGAAGTGAAGGAAGAGAAATCCCACAGATGGCGGGTGGGAAGGAAACCTTCACTGCCAGATACATTGCAAGCAAAGCATTAGATTTCCAGACAAGAATGTTAACAGTACTCAAAAAACAAAGAAAAAAAGGGAAAAAAATGACCACCTCAATAGATGGAGCAAAGAACTGCAACAGGACTTCACACAGTGAGGATTAGAGATGGCTAAGAAAATACCTCGAGAAGTGTTCAAACCTCACTAATCATTAAGAAATGCAGTCAAAAAACTTTTTTTTTTTTTTTTTTTTTGGTCTTTTCCAGACAGAGTCTCCCTGTAGCCCCAGCTGTTCACTGGAAACTCACTCGTAGACCAGCTGGCTTGAACTACACAAAGATCCGCCTGCCTCTCCTCCTAAGTCAGTAGGATTAAGGTGTGCGCCAACCACGCCCTGCGCAAGTCAAAACAACTTATTTAAGATAGCATCTTAACTCCAATAAGCCGGATAGGATCAAGAACACAAAATGATACCCTCTGGAGAGATTGCATGGAAGAAAGATAAGGGGAACGGGAGGGAACACTCATCCACTGTTGGGTGGGAAATGTAAATAATGCATTACACTGTACAGCCACTATGGAAAGCGTGTGGAGAAACCCTTGAAGACTTAGAATGAACTTGACCACCTGAACAGCCAACCAATCCTAGGGCATGTACACCTCAAGACTCCCCCACCCACAGAGATCATGCCACTGGCCATTTATTGAGCTCCTCTCACAATAGCAAGGCAGCTGTGAAACCAACCTAATGCCCCTCAAACTGATAGTGGATATAAAGAAAGAGAAAATGTGTACATTCTACACAATGGAGTTCATAGCATAAGATACAGGAAGATTAAAGAAATGACACAATCACGAGCTTTGCAGAAGAAAATGGATGGAGCTGACGACTAGAAGACATCATGACTGGAGTGAAGTAACCACAGTCCCAGAAAAAAAAAACGAACGAATTGGATCCCTATCTTGGGATGCTACGTGCCCAATTCAGCTCAGTTTGTAAGGTATATTCTTGTGGAGGGCCCCCTAGCTTTTGCTACAAAGCAGTTGAGGCAGTAATGCATATATTGGAAACAAACAAAAACAAAAAAACAACAACAACAGAAAAAGACTCATCAAAGAACTGAACTAAAGGGTGAACTTCTGCTCAAAACAAGGTCAAACTTCCCATGGAAATATTTGAGAAAGACTAAGAGATGAAAAAAGCATGTTTGAGCAGAATGATGAGCCTGGCGGGTTGGAATGGGGGAGGAACAGGGCGGCTCGTTGGGTTGGGTGTACGAGGGCATGGTCGGGTTTTGACGGGTGGTGATTGTGACATGGGTCTAGATTTGTTCAACAAAATAAACTAAAAATAAATAAATAATAAATAAATTTATGTGAAAAATGAAAAAAAAACCCATAATAAATAAATAAATAAAGCCACCAAAACAAAACACATTTTAATATGCCAGGTATGGTGTTGCACACGCCTAATTCATACCTAGAAGCCTTGGGAGGCAGGGCAGGCGGCATCCTTTGTGGTTCACAGGCCAAAGCTGGTCTACGAGTGAGTCCAGGAACAGCTGGGTGTCTACAGGAGACCCTAGACTCAAAAAAAAAAAAAAAAAAAATGTTTTTTATTATTATTTGTTGTTAATGAATGTATGTATGCAAGTGCACGTGTTGTGCAATGCCTGCAAAGGTTCAAAAGGAGAAAAGAAAAGGCAATAGATTCTTCTCGCGAACTGGATTACGGAGATTGTTAGTTGCCATGTGGGTGCTAGGACAAAAAAAAAACATAAATAAATAAATTACAAAAATAATAGGCTCATTCTCTTTGTATGGAAACAAGTGCATTTTTTTTTTTTGTCTTTTTGAGCCAGGGATCTCCTGTAGCCCCAGCTGTGTCCTGGAACTCACTCTTCGTCATAGACCAGGCTGCCTTGAACTCACAAAGATCTGCCTGCCTGATCCGGGGCGTGGCGTGGTGCGTTGGGCACACCTTTCAATTCCAAGCACTCGGGGCAGAGCAGAGATAGGCAGATATCTGTGGGTTCAAGGGCCAGCTGGTCTACAGAGAGCAGCTCCAGGACACCTGATTACTAAACTAGGGGAGACCCTGTTCTCAAAAAATTCCAAAAAAAAAAAAGATCTGCTTGCCTCTGTCTCCCAACTCTGGGATTAAAGTGCGTGAGGGTGAAACCACCAGTGCATTTGGCTAATTATATGTTGCATTTCTTTTTTTGTTTTTTTCTTTCTTTTTTCAACAAATAGTAAGACTAAACTTAATCTGAGCTACAAGCATCTCGTGTAACAACCATTTGCAAGCGTTGTGCCAAACCCAACACAGCCCAAGGTCCCACCATCCGCAGGCGGGTGGGGCTTGTATGTACAATCAAGTTGATTCAAAATAAGTGTCCACTCTATATTGCTGTAGTTTCACCATTCAACCAATCCCCAATCAGCCCTTCCATTCTACCATGCCCCTCTTCTGCAATTGTTCCCTAGGCTTAGAGAAAATGGGCACAGGTGGACGAGAAGAACAAACAGTTTCTACTTTTCTGGATTGTCATTTTGGACTCTGGTCAATTCTGGCTTGTTTCCTTTCATGGGCTGACAGTTGCCAGGAATAACTCTTCATCCTACTAATGAAGCACAAGCAATTAGATATATAGGTATTTAAACAGTACTAATTGTTATGGTTGGTTTACTTTGGTATAGACACAGATGTTTGGATGGTATGTTAATCCATGAATTAAATCTTTTTTCTGTAAAATATGACAGGGTCTTACTGTGGCTTATAACATCTCCTAACCACTAGAGGATGTAAGTTGTGGCATCAGCTGTGTCATTCCTCCAAGGAGGAGCTAATAGCCAATTAGATTTGGGATATATAGGCTATGGCTCCACTGCTGCACAGTATTTCCAGCAGGTGAGGTGTAGCTGGTGCTGATGGAGGAGGAGTCTTGCTTGACTCAGGAGACCAATATTTGCTTTATGGATTATGTGGCCTTGGTAACACTCTCTGTATTCCAGAGAACAACTGTGCACTTGCACGTGCGATCTTAAATACAATCTTTCCCATGCTTACATCCAATCTTGACAAGCAGGGCCTTTCGCCTCTCTTCTTGCAGGTATCCCAGTTTAAGGCAAGAAAGCCTTTACCTTTTGGGGGGCCTTGGATCCCCTGGCCAAATATCTCCTTGGTAGAATAATCCATTGCTGATATGAGCTCTCCTGTATTAATATATTTCTCTTAAGTGCACAGCTTAAGGAGACGTACTATTATAGTTGGTTGAAAAAGTGCTTTTTTTTTTTTTTTTTTTTTGGTCTTTTTTGAGACAGGGCGGA
Source organism: Rhizomys pruinosus (assembly GCA_009823505.1). NCBI lineage: Eukaryota > Metazoa > Chordata > Mammalia > Rodentia > Spalacidae > Rhizomys > Rhizomys pruinosus. Next base: position 3,009,493 of record VZQC01004974.1, read on the forward strand.
GTCCTGTAGCCCTAGCTGTCCTGGAACTCACTCTGTAGACCAGGCTGGCCTTGAACTCACAAAGGTCCACCTGCCTCTGCCTCCCAAAAGTGCATTTCTAAGTACATATAACAACCTTATGCAAGTCAAATGTAGAAATATTTTTTACTTGAAACTTTTAGAGCATTCATATGTTCCCTTTTATTCAGGAAATATTTACCGAGTCCTAGTAATAGCAAGGGCTGGCCCTGAGGTTCAGAGACTAATAAAATAGTCTATCCTCAAGAAGCTACTCATTATCCCATAAGGGTGACTCAGATGCACATAAATAATTGCAGGCAAGATAATTTGTGCTATCACACAGATGTGCTGGGAACCCTGAGGGCTCGAAGAAGAAGCCAGGCATGATGGCACACACCTGTAATCCCAGCACATGTGAGGTAAAGGTAGAAGGATCAAGCAATTCAAGCTCATCAAACTACATAGTTTGAAGCTATCCTGGGCTATCTGAGACCCTGTCTCAATGAGAGAAAGGGGGAGGGAGAGAGAGATCTCTATCAAGTGAGCGAAGGGCAGAAACCGTGAAACAGCTTGGCCAGTTGGTCTTTGTGACTGAAATATAGAGGGCGAGATGAGAGCCAGTATACAAGTAGTAGTAGAGGTCAGATCAAAGAGGGGTCAGGGGGGCTGGAGAGATGGCCTAGCGGTTAAGAGCGCCGACCTCTCTTATAGAGGACCTGGGTTCGGTCCCCAGCACCCACATGGCGGCCGAGAACCGTCTGAAACTCCAATTCCAGGAGAACTCCAGTTCCAGGGGAATCCGACACCCTCTTCTGACCTCCGCGGCATTGCACGACACGGGTGCACAAACTTGCATGCAGACAGTACATTCATACACATACGGAAATAAATAAAATAAAATAAATATTAAAAAAAAAACAAAAAACAAAGAGGGTTCATTACAACAGGTCAGATCAAAGAGGTCAGATCCAAAGCCACGGGAGCCAGTGAAGCTCTGTGTGTTGTGTGTGTGTGTGTGTTGTGTGTGTGTGTATGCTCACGTGTGATTCACTCTCCACCTTTTTTTTTTTATTAACTTTATTTATTTCTGTATGTGTATGAATGTACTGTCTGCATGCAGGTCTGTGCACCCGTGTCGTGCAATGCCGCGGAGGTCAGAAGAGGGTGTCGGATTCCCCTGGAACTGGAGTTCTCCTGGAACTGGAGTTTCAGACGGTTCTCGGCCGCCATGTGGGCGCTGGGGATCGAACCTGGGTCCTCTGTAAGAGCGGTCAGCACTCTTAACCGCTAGGCCATCTCAGTGAACCATTTGCTTATGGATTAGGTTAGACTGGCTGATGAGGGAGCCCCGGGGATTCTCCTGGCTCCACCTCCCCACCACTGGGATTACAGAGCTTTACTGACTGAGCTCACCCCAGCCCTAGTGATGACACATTAAAAAAAATTTTTAATTTTTAAATTTTTTTTTAATTTATTTTATGTATAGGAGTGTATTCCTAAATAATGTGTGCAAATGCACCTTCGTTGTGCAGTGCCTGCAGAGGTCAAAATAGAGTGTTAGATTGCCCAGAACTGGAGTTGCAGAGAGTTGTTAGCTGCCATGTGGGTGCTGGGACTTGAACCCTGAGCAATCTCTCCAGCCCACCTAGTGACACATTTTAAATTAGGGTGTAGTATTATTTTTATTTTTTTATTTTTATTTTTATTTTTTGCTCTTTTTGAGACAGGGTCTCCTTGTAGCCCCAGCTGTCCTGGAACTCACTCTGGAGACCAGGCTGGCCTTGAACTCACAAAAAAGATCTGCCTGCCTCTGCAGGCAGTGAGTGCTAGGATTAAAGGCATGCGCCACCACGCCCGGTGGAGCCTGCTTTCTTATACAATACAGGACCACCTGCCCAGGGGTGGCACTGCCCACAATGGCCTGGCCCCTCACTTATCACTCAACAATCAAGAAAATAGCCCACAGACATGGCCACAGGCAAGTCCAATGGAGGCAATTCCTCAACTGAAGCCCTCCCTCAACCCAGCTGTGTCAAGTTGACATTAAAGCTATCCAGCACAGTAGTTAAGGAGAAGGGTAGAATGAGGGAGTAGAAACTGTTCAGCCAGAATAGGCCCTGGGTGGAGAAAGCACAGCCCACTGCAGCTGAGGCTGGAGAGGGAAGCAGGTCAGATAGCCTAGGGACTTGGCTGTTTTCTGGAGACTTGAGACTCTATCTGAGTACAGTCACTGATTTTCTTAGAAGAGCAGTGAGGTCAAATTTGCATTTTGAAAAGCTCACTGTGGTTGTGACCTGTACAGCTGTATGGAACACACAATCAGGAAGCTGGAATGAGGAAATAGATGCAGATGGGTTTGTATTTTACGTCAGTGATCTGTTCCTTAATCCTACTTGCTTTCCTCACATTACCTCAGTGGAAGAGAAAGCCTAAATTCTACATGGTAAGTGTGCACCAAATGTTAGTAATTATCTACAGAGATAAAAAGCTTAAAATTAATCCATCGTAAAGAATGGCTCTATTGTTGGTGTAAGGATTTCAGAATCAGATTTGTTCTTTTCTCAATAGGAAACAGAGAACTATTGGAAGATAAAATGATAGCATAGCAGGGAGAAGAGGCTGCCAGAAAGTCTCCTCAGACTATGCCATCATTCTGGTAGTATACAGTGTCTTGCAAAAATTTATCCTCCCCCTGCTTAGACAAAATTGTTGCGCCACCACACCCGCCTTTAATCCCAGAGGCAGGCAGATCTCTGTGAATTCAAGGCCAGTGTGGTCTACATAGGGAGTTCCAGGCCAGCTGGGACTAAAGGGAGACCCTGTCTTAAAAAGACCAAAAACCCGGGTCTGGAGAGATGGCCTAGCGGTTGAGAGCAATGACTGCTCTTGCAGAGGACCCGGGTTCGATCCCCAGCACCCACATGGCAACTGAGAACCCTCTTTAACTCCAATTCCAGGGAATCCAACACCTTCTTCTGACCTCCACGGCATTGCATGACACGGGTGCACCAACCTGCATGCAGACAGTACATTCATACACATAAAAATAAATAAATAAATAAATACCAAAAATTGTTTGGCAAAGGTACTCCATAGCTTATTTTAGTATGGCTGGTACTTGTTTTGTTTTGAAACAGGGTCTCCCTGTAGCCCCAGTTGTCCTGGAACTCACTCTGTAGACCAGGCTGGCCTTGAACTCACAAAGATCAGCCTGCCTCTGCCTCCTGAGTGCTAGGATTAAAGGCGTGCGCCACCACACCTGGCCGAGGCTATATTTTTTAATGGCCATACTTTCAGGGGGGTAGATATTGCTGCTTTTTTGCTTTGTTTTGAGTCAGGGTCTCCCTGTAGCACCAGTTAGACAAACACTCTATGTAGACCAGGCTGGCCTCTATCTCACAGCATACCACCCACCTCTGACTCTCAGAGGCTAGGATTAAAAGCATGTGCCACCAAGGCTGGCCTCACTGCATTTTTGTAAGCACCATGGAGTTTTTGTAGATGTCTAGGAAAATAACATAAACAAATTATCCTGAAATTGAACCTATGTATTATTTAGCTGATTTCATTTCAGAATAAAACAATGATACCCGTTTTCTAAGCCTAGGGAACAATCTGCGGAAGAGGGGGCGTGGTAGAATGTAAGGGCTGCGATTGGGGTGAATAGTGAAACTACAGCAATATAGACTGGACGCTTATTTGATCAACTTGATTGTACATACAAGCCCCTCCAGCTGGATGGTGGGAGCCTTGGGCTGTGTGGGTTTGGGCACAACTGCTTGCAAATTGGTTTTATATGAAAGATGCTTATACTCATAACATTACTTATTGTTAAAAAAATGAAATAAAAGTATATTAAAAAATGAATGAGGAGAGAGAAAAAAAAACAATGATAGGTACTAGTAGTTGACAACCACTCTTTTTTTTCTCATGCTGGTATAAAGAATTGAATAGGGCTAGCCAGTGGGTAAGGCACTTGCAAACATGCCTGACAATGTGGTCCCCAGGACCCTCGTGGTGGAAGGGTAGAAGGAGAGAACTGACTCCCACAAGTTGTCCTCTCATCTCCACATGCATGCCATTGGCACGTGGACATGCACACATACATAGGCACACATATACATACATACATGCATTAATTAGGGGCTGAAGAGATGGCTCAGCAGTTAAGAACACTGATTGGCTGAGCCTGGTGGTACATTCCTTTAATCCTGCATTCAGGTGGCAGAGGCAGGCAGATTTCTGTGAGTTCAAGGCTAGCCTCGTCTACATAATGCATTCTGGGACAGCTGGGGTTACAGGGAAACCCTGTCTCAAAAACAAAAACAAAAAATTAACACTGACTGCTCTTGCAGAGGACCAGAGTTGGATTCCCAGCACCCACAGGGAGGCTAAGAACTGTCCTTAACTCAAGTTCCAGGGTAATCTGACACTTTCCTCTGACCTCCATAGCATTGCATGTCATGGGTGCAGTCACATACATGCAGGCAATACACTCATACACATAAAAATAATAAATAAGCGGGTGTGGTGGCGCACACCTTTAATCCTAGCAGAGGCAGGCGGATCTTTGTGAGTTCAAGGCCAGTCTGGTCTACAGAGTGAGTTCCAGGACAGCTGGAGCTACAGGGAGGCCCTGTCTCGAAAAGACCAAAATAATAATAAAAAAATAAAAATTAAAAAATAAATGTAATTTAGAAAAAAGAATGAGACCAAGTATGATGGTTCATATGTATAATATTTTTTAAAGAAAAATTTTAAATTTTATTTATTTCTGTATGTGTATGAATGTACTGTCTGCATGCAAGTTTGTGCACCTGTGTCGTGCAATGCCTCAGAGGTCAGAAGAGGGTGTCGGATTCCCCTGGAACTGGAGTTCTCCTGGAATTGGAGTTATAGACGGTTCTTAGCCGCCATGTGGGTGCTGGGGTTCGAACCCGGGTCCTCTGCAAGAGCGGTCGGTACTCTTAACCTCTAGGCCATCTCTCCAGCCCCCATAAGTATAATCTTAAGAGGTGGACGTAGGAGGATTGGGAGTTCAAGGCCACCCTCTGCTACACAGTGAGTTGTAGGTCAGCCTGGGTTACATGGGACCCTTTTGCAAAAAAACAACAACGCTCATACAAAAATACTCAAACCACCAAAGAGAATGGGGCCGGGATATGCTGGTAATCCAGCAACCTTACTTTATCATCTACATGCACATAAAATAAAAATAATTTAGTTTTTTTTTTAATTTAAAAAGTAAAAACAAAATAAATGCATGTAAGAGTAATGACATGGGGACTAGAGAGATGGCTTAGTAGTTAAGAGCCACTTGCTGCTCTTGCAGAGGACCAGAGTTTGTTTCCCAACTCCCATGTAACCTGGTTCAAGGGGATCCAATGTACTCTTCTGGCATTGGCAGGCTCCTGCATTTACATGATCCAGGTAAAGTCATGCAGGCAAACATACATTAAGAAGAACAAAAGAACAGTGACATCATTTTACTCAGCCTTCATATTTGGAAAGATTTTTTTAATGTAAGATTTCCAAATAATAGAGGATGTAGAATAAGGGTCACTAATTCTTAGTTTTATTGTTGCTAGTGGGATTCTAGTTGGTATAACCCCTTTGGAGAGCCATCTTCAGTCTAGCTAAATTGTATCTACAAATCCTAAAACCCATCCTACTCCTTGACATAAATTCTAAATATACACATGTCCAAGCATTTGCATCATAGAAGAAAGAAACTACTATCTGATGTTATCATATGCCGTATGTATGGTTTGTGAGTCCTCACATTCAGTGGCTCTTCCTCAGGATGTTTGAGTCTTTTCAGTGTTACTAAGGACTGTACCCTACACCCTGCACTGTTGACTCTTCTTTGGTACACTAAAGAGTCTTATACTGCAGAGATCATGATTCCTAACCTCTTACTATATGCCTCTCCATTATATTTTAAGGTTTTTTTGGGGGTGGGTCTTTTCGAGACAGGGTCTCCCTGTAGCCCCAGCTGTCCTGGAATTTGCTCTGTAGACCAGGCTGGCCTTGAACTCACAAAGATCCTCCTGCCTCTGCCTCCCAAGTGCTAGGATTAAAGGCGTGTGCCACCATGCCCGGCCATTATATTTTAAGTTTTAAGAAATGAGACAAAATAAGCTGGGCCTGGTGGTGCACACCTTTAATCCCTGCACTAGAGAGGCAGAGGCAGGCAATTCTCTGTGAGTTCAAGGCCAGCCTGGTCTACATAGTGAGTTCCAGGATGGCTGGGGCAACAGGGAGACCCTGTCTGGAAAAGACCAAAAAAAAAAAAAAAAAAAAAAAACCGAGACAAAATAGAACAATATATGGCTATTAGGAATCATTTTCCCATTTGTTGTGATTATCTGCTACATTTATTCATGTGTGTCCAGTGCTTTTCAGAGGATGCAATTAGCAGTTTAAGCCACTGGATGGCACAAATTCACAGGAGTCCAATGAAAGCTCCTTGCCTTAAATTACAGCTCAATGTATACTTGTTGCTAAGCAGCACCAAATGAGGGAAGGTTAGGCAGATGAAAAAAGGGCTTGTTGGTGGCTGGAGAGATGGCCCTAGCGTTTTAAGAGCGCCGACCGCTCCTTAAGAGAACCGGTTCTATCCCCAGCACCCACATGCGGTCGAGAAAAACCGTCTGAAACTCCCAATTACAGGAGAACTCCAATTACAGGAGAACACCAGCTCCAGAGGAATCCAAAGTCCTCTTCTGACCTCCGCGGCATGCATGACACGGGTGCACAGCCTTACATGCAGACAGCAGTTACACTCATACCACCTATGGCAAATAAACAAAAAATTAATAACAAAAAATTAAAAAAAAAAAAAAGGATTGTTTGGCCTGAAATTTCAATGTAGAGATGGAGCTGCATTCCATACACATTCAAGTCAGGTCCTTGAGCAAAGGAAAGAAAAAGAAAGGAGAAAGGTGTTAGATATCCCACGGCTTGGTGGATGGAGCAGCAAGAGTGCTGCAAATTCAGAGCCAGCCTGGGCTACATGGTAAGTTCCAGGTCAGCCTGGACTACAGAATGAGACCCTGTTTCAAACAAACAAACAAACAAACAAACAAAAGATGCTATCTTAAAAAAAAAATACTGGGAAGGGAGCTAGAGAGTTGGCTCAGCAGTTAAGAACACTTACTGCTTTTCCACAGGACCAACCGGTTCCTAGCACCCCCATCAGACAGCTCACAACCTACTGTAGTTCTGGCTCAAGGGGATTTTACATCATCTTCTTGCCTTTTCAGACACACACACACACACACTCACTCACTAATAAAAACAAATCTTAAGGGAAGAGTACTAATAAGAGGTATAGAAATCTGAGTATAAGAATATAAAATTAGCCCCGGTGTGGTGCCTGCCTTTTAATCCAAACAATCAGGAGGCAAGAGGCAGGCAGACTCTGTCAGTTCAAGGCCACGCCTGTCTCAAGTGATTGCAAGTACAGCTGGGACTACAAGGAGACTCAGTCTCAAAAAGAGACAAGAAAATAAAATGGGCTGGAGAAGATGGCCTGAGCGGGTTTGAGAGCGTCCGTCTTACAGAGGACCCGGGTTCGATCCCCAGCACCCACATGGTGGCTGAGAACCGTCTGAAACTCCAATTCCAGGAGAACTCCAGTTCCAGGGGAATCCGAGACCCTCTTCTGAACTCCGCGGCGTTGCACGACACGGGTGCACAGGCTTGCATGCAGACAGTACATTCATACACATACAGAAATAAATAAAATTAATAAAAAAAAATTAAAAAAAAAAAGACAAAAAAAAATTAAGTTTAAGGCCACTCTGGGCTGGGCTACATAGTGAGTCTGGGTCAGGTTGGGCTAAAGTTAGCTCAGTCTCAAAAACAATACAACAGCAACAAATGACAGCCCTAGACCCTAGAGATGTAATTTAGTTAGTAGTGTTTTCTTAGCATGCAGGAAGCTCTGGGTTTGATCTTCAGCGTTCCATAAACTGGATGTGATGGTGCACACCTGTAATCCCAGTGTTAGGGGTAGAGGCAAGAGGATGAGAAGTCCAAGGTTGGCCTCAATACCTGAAACACAGCCTTAAACACAAGAACAAGGGCTGGAGGAGGGGCAGTATGGCTCAGTCTATGTAGCACTTTGCAAGTATGAAAATCTTAGTTCATGGAGCTGGAGAGATGGCTCAGCAGATAAGAGCACCGACTGCTCTTGCAGAGGACCCAGGTTCAATTCCCAGCATCCACATGGCGGCTAAGAACCGTCTTTAACTCCAGTTCCTGGGGAATCTGATGCCCTCTTCTGACCTCTGAGGCATTGCACGACACGGGTGCACCAACCTATATGCAGACAGTACACTCATACACATAAAAAATAATAAATTAATTAAAAAAAGAAAATCTGAGTTAAATCCCCCCAAACTCATAAAAAGATGAGGATGAGCAGGGCGTGGTGGTGCACGCCTTTAATCCCAGCACTTGGGAGGCAGAGACAGGTGGATCTCTATGAGTTCAAGGCCAGCCTAGTCTACAGAGTGAGTTCCAGGCCAGCTGGGGCTACAGGGAGACCCTACCTCAAAAAAAAAAAAAGAAAAAGGATGAGGGTGATAGTACAAGTTTACAATCCCATGCTGGGATCCCTGAGGGACACTGGTCACAGTCTAGCCTGATTGGTGAGCTCCAGGCCAATGCGGGACCCTGTCTCAAACAGGTAAACAACATTCCTGAAGATGATACCTGTTCTAGTTTCTCTTCCATTGTTGTGACAAAACACTCTGACCAACACCAACTTGGGGAGGAAAGGGTTTATTCAGCTCACATCTCCTGGGTCACAGTTCATCACTTAGGGAGCCCAAGGCAGGAACTGAGGGAGACAGGGGCTGAAGCACAGACCATGGAGAAATGCTGTTCACTGGCTTGCTCCCCTGGCTCATGCCCAGCCTGCCTTCTTATACGGTACACAACAACCTGCCCAGGGTGGCACCACCCATAGTGGGCTGGGTACTCCCACACTGCACAACAATCAAGACAATACTCCACAAATGTGGTCACAGGCCAGTCCAATGGAGCCAATTCCCCAATTGAGGCTCCCTCAACCCAGGTGTGTCAAGTTGACACTAAAGCTGTCCACCACAATACCCAAGGTTGTTCTTCCTTCTCCACACATGGGTGCATACACATGCATGTGCACACACACACACACTAAAAAAAAAAACACAACAACAGGCATGGTGGTGCATGCCTTTAATCCCAGCACTCAGGAGACAGAGGTAGGCAGATCTCTATAAGTTCAAGGCCAGCCTGGTCTCACATAGTGAGTTCAAGGACAGCTAGGGCCTACAGGGAGACCCTGTCTCAAAAAAGACCAACGAAAAACACACACACACACACACACACACACAAAAAAAAAAAATGAGCATTTGGAGAGAGAGCAGTTAAGACCACTTGCTGCTATTATGGAGGAAACAGGTTCTGTACCTAGCAAACACATTGTGGCTAACAACTGCCTATAACTTAAGTTCCAGGGGATCTGACCTCCTCTACTGACCTCCATCAGCATTACATGCTGGAGGTACACTTACCTACATGCAGGCAAAATGGTTATATACATAAAATAAAAATAGGGGCTGGAGAGATGGCCTAGCAGTTAAGAGCACTGACTGCTCTTGCAGAGGACCTAGGGTCAATTCCCAGCACCCACATGGCAGCTGAGAACCATCTTTAACTCCAGTTCCAGGGGAATCCGACACCTTCTTCTGACCTCCACGGCATTGTATGACAGGGGTGCACAAAGCTACATGCAGACAGTACATTCATACACATAAAATAAATAAATAAAATAAATAAAGCCAGCTGTGGTGGTGCACACCTTTAATCCCAGCACTCAGGAAACAGAAGCAGGTCGATCTCTGTGAGTATTAGGCTAGCTTGGTCTACAAACCAACCTAAATAAATATATACATACGTAAATATTTAGAAATAAAAATTTAGCCAGTCGTGGTGGCGCACACCTTTAATCCTAGCACTTGGGAGGCAGAGGCAGGTGGATCTTTGTGAGTTCAAGGCCAGCCTGGTCTACAGAGTGAGTTCCAGGACAGCTGGGACTACAGGGAGACCCTGTCTCGAAAAGACAAAAAAATAAATAAAATTTTAATAAAAAATGAGGGGGCTGGAGAGATGGCCTAGCGGTTAAGAGCGCCAACTGCTCTTGCAGAGGACCCGGGTTCGACCCCGGCACCCACATGGCGGCTGAGAACCGTCTGAAACTCCAGTTCCGGGGGAATCTGACACCCTCTTCTGACCTCCAAGGCATTGCACGACACGGGTGCACAGACCTGCATGCAGACAGTACATTCATACACATACAGAAATAAATAAAATTTAAAAAAATGAATATGAATCAAAAGAGATGAATTCAAGGGTTACTAACATTTACTATATGGGCCCTCATTGATTTCACACTTCTAAAAACCAATAGCAGTTTTTCATGTGAAAATGAAGATTGCCTCATTCTCTACTACAAAATGAGCTATGCATCCGAGCTTGGTGCCACAGGTCTACAATCTAAGCTACTTGGGTGGTGGAGATAGGAAGATCAAGTTGAAAGGCTAGCCTGGGCAAATTAGACTATGTCTCACAATAAACAATAAAAACTAAAGAGGGCTGGAGATGTAGAGCAGTGGTAGAGCAGTCGTGTGGTATGTACAAGGCCCTGGGTCCCATCTCCTATACTGAAAAAAGAAGCTGAGTTGTGCTACCCTTAGCTGTCCATTCAGTGATGTGACATTATCAACACATAATTTGAATGTTTGCTATGAACATGGTGCTTTGTTGCTACAAAGCAATGTAAAGATACACAAATTAATGTAGGCATTACAGACTTTAAGCACAGCAATCAAGAAGCACACTTGAAAAGATAAATAGCAACTCAAGACAGCATGAGGACCATTGTATGAACTCAGGAAATGGAATTCTGAGAGTAGGCATCTGAAAGTGAAGGAGAAAAGGGGCATCGTAAACTCTCAACTGGCCTTAGACTAAATAAATCAATATAAAGGGTTTAATGGCCTCTAGTCATAAGTATATAGCAATGCTTCCTTGAAATATGACTGCACGTAAACATGGAGAAATACTTTAGGTCAGTATCTGCTGGAGAGTGTTTGAAGAGGATTCAAAATCAGAAGGGGAGAATGGCTAGGGCTGATGCTGCCCCAAAGTCCACCCTTGCATTAACCTTGGGGTACAGGAAAGGAAGAATGTAAATAGCCTGCTCAAAACCTTAATCTGGGGCTGAAGAGATGGGTCAGCAGTTAAGAGCACCAACTGTTCTTGCAGAGGACTGGGGTTTGATTCCCAGCAGCCACATGGTAGCTAAGAACGTCTTTTTTTTGTCTTTTCGAGACAGAATGTCTTTAAGCCGGGTATGGTGGTGCATGCCTTTAAACCTAGCATTTAGGAGGCAGAGGCAGATGGATCTCTGTGAGTTCCAGGCTAGCTGGGGCTATAGGGAGACCCTGTGTCAAAAAAAAAAAAAAAAAAGCACTAGTTGCTCTTGCAGAGGACCCAGGTTCTATTGCCAACATCCACATGATGATTAACAACTGTCTATCCATAACTTCAGTTCCAGTGGCTCTCACAACTTCTTCTGGCTTCCAGGGGTATTGCACACATGTGGTACATGTACATACATGCAGGCAAAACATTCACATGCATAAATTTTTTTCTAATAAAATTGAAAAAGAAAACAAGAATCCTAGGTCAGTTTGATGTTTTGTTTGGTTGATTTTTGAGCTAAAATCTCTCTACATAGCTCAGACTGGTCTTGAGATTATTATGTACCCTAGCCTGGCCTCAAATTCATAGCAAGTCCCTATCTCATCCTCCTAAATGCTGAGATTACAGGCATATGCTACCCCACTAGGCTCAGTCAGTTTGATTTGGTCACAGTTATAGCTAAAGAATGAAGAAAATGTAGCCGGGCATGGTGGCGCACGCCTTTAATCCTAGCACCTGAGAGGCAGAGGCAGGCAGATCTTTGTAAGTATGAGGCCAGCCTGGTCTACAAGAGTGAGTTCCAGGACAGCTGGGGCTACAGGGAGACCCTGTCTTGAAAAGACCAAAAAAAAAAAAAAAAAAGAAGAAAATGTGAATATAAAATCGCTATGTATTTTAAGCGTTTATATTAATAAAGTAATGCTTTTTAGAAAAACTGTCCAT
>VZQC01004974.1:3037345-3048235 GCA_009823505.1 Rhizomys pruinosus
GGGGTGGCATGCACCTTTAATCCTAGCACTTGGGAGGCAGAGGCAGGCGGATCTTTGTGAGTTCAAGGCCAGCCTGGTCTACAGAGCAAGTTCCAGGACAGCTGGGGCTACAGGGAGACCCTGTCTCGAAAAGACCAAAAAAATAAAATAAAAATAAATAAATAAATAAATAAATAAATAAATAAATAAATAAATAAAATAAACCCTCATAGACATGCCCACAGGCCAATCTTGACTAGGTGATTCCTCTCAGATGACCATAGACTGGGTCAAATTGACAGTTAAAACTATGCCAGGCCATGGTGGTGCACGCCTTTAATCCTAGCACTTGGGAGGCAGAGGCAGTCGGATCTCTGTGAATTCAAGGCCAGCCTGGTCTATAGAGTGAGTTCCAGGACAGCTGGGGCTACAGGGAGACCCTGTCTTAAAAGGACCAAAAAAGCCGGGCGTGGTGGCGCACGCCTTTAATCCTAGCACTCAGGAGGCAGAGGCAGGCGGATCTTTGTGAGTTTAAGGCCAGCCTGGTCTACAGAGTGAGTTCCAGGACAGCTGGGACTACAGAGAAACCCTGTCTCAAAAAGACCAAAAAAATAACTAGATCACTAATGAAGACCCAATGAGTTAATTTTTTTTTCCACTCAAAGATAAAGAACGTTTATAACATAGGGCCCTTTCTTTGAGTAACGTGTGTGCGTGTGTGTACATTTGTATGTATTTGTGTATGTGTATATGTGTGTGTATCTGTGTGTGTGCAGTTGTGCATGCATGTAGGCCATTCTTGGATGTTGTTCCTAAAGAGCCAGCTACCTTGATTTTTGAAACAGGGTCCGTCATTGGCTGGGTCTACCAAGTCACTAAGCTGGCTGTCCAGCAAACCTCTCTGCACATCAGCAGCATTGACATTACAAGTACACACCACTACCCCTACATTTTTAAAAACAATTTTAATTTTTAAAATTTAAAATTTTGGAGGGGTCTTTTTGAACAGAGTCTCCCTGTTGCTCCAGCTGGGCTGAACTTGCCATGTAGAGCAGGCTGGCCTTGAACTCACAGAGATCTGCCTGCCTCGCCTCCCGAGTGCTGGGATTAAAGACTTGCTAGCTATACCTAGCTTTTTTTGTGGGTTCTTATGTGGTAAAAAAAACTGAACCATTTCCTGGTTCTATGGCTAACTTCTTTTTTGCAGTGCTGGGGAGAAAACCAAGGGTTTTTGTGTATGTGAGGCAACCATTGTCCTACTAACTTATATTCCTAGCCCTCTTTGGCTACCTTCTCTAAACAGTAACAAGTAGTTTCCATCTTACATTTTTTTTCTGTATAGCCAAAGCTAGCCCTGAACTACTGATCCTGTAGTTCCATCTCCCAAGTGCAGGGGTTACAGGTATGTGCCACCACACGTGGTTTATGCAGTGCTAGACAGGCACTTTGCCAACAAAGGTACATCCTCAGCCCTATCTTTCATTTTTCTACATTTCATGTTGGCTCATGGCATGTGATGACCATCTGTGTTGTTGAAAAGTCTCATCTTAGCCGGGTGTGGTGGCGCATGCCTTTAATCCCAGCACTTGGGAGGTAGAGGCAGGTGGATTTTTGTGAGTTCAAGGCCAGCCTGGTCTACAGAGTGAGTTCCAGGACAGCTGGGGCTACAGGGAAACCCTGTCTCAAAAAGACAAAAAAATAAATTAATTAATTAAAAAGTCTCATCTTTACAGTTAAAAATTCTATTTAACTCAGGATATATTCATGAACTGTCATCTGATTATTTCTCAGACACCTTCCTATGCAGATTGATGTCACCCAGTGGGGTTAACTTCAGTGTATATCTCTCTTGTGATCTTGTAAGTTTGACTATTTATCTACTTTTTATTTCTTATTTGAGGTCTATCACATCTCAGTACTCAATGTGGTTTAAACTCAGAACAGGCAGTAGTAGCTAACTCCCTTTTAAAAGGGAGTTTGTTTCGCTGGGTGTGGTGGTGCACACCTTTAATCCTAGCAGTTGAGAGGCAGAGGCAGGTGGATCTTTGTGAGTTCAAGTCCAGCCTGGTCTACAGAGTGAGTTCCAGGACAGCTGGGGCTACAGGGAGACCCTGTCTCGGAAAGACCAAAAAAAAAAAAAAAAAAAGGGAGTTAGTTTCAAAAGTCCATTCATAAGATGATTGTCTGGGATTCATCACTGTGGTTTCATAGAAATGTGTGGTGAATTATGGCCCCCAAAATAACCTATATCCATCATTTAGTCTCTTTAAAATGACTCACATATTATAAGGCAGGAGCTTAAACCTCGAATTTTGAGCAAGCCTCCCAGAGAAGGAAGAGGAGCTTCCTCCTGGAAAGAGCTCAATGCCAGCAGGGTAGCCCAAGGCAGATTGTTTAAATGGGTCATGATCTTTGGCATCTTTCCTTTTCTTAACCTCCCATTTTTCCTTGTTCAGATTTTCTAACACCTAGTGTCCTTCATTTCCCCAAGCCCCACAATGCATGCACTATATAGCTCTACCCAGAGCCCTGCAGATTGGCAGATCACTAAAGCCTGTTATTCCCCATCAATTCTGCAGCCAATGCAAGCAGCATGCCACATGGTAAGGGAACAATACAAAGTTTATTTTATTTATTTTATTTTATTTTATTTTTTTGAGACAGGATCTCATGTAATTCAGTTTGGCCTTAAACTCCACAAGTTGGTATGTAATGGGATTATAGGTGTGTCCCGCCATGTCTGGCTGTCGGTGGTAGAATTTTTGATATATAATAAAGTAAGTGGGGGCTGGAGAGATGGCTCAGTGGTTAAGAGCACCGACTGCTCTTGCAGAGGACCCAGGTTTGATTCCCAGCACCCACATTGGGGCTAAGAACCATCTTTAAGCTGGCTCATGCCTTTAATCCTAGCACTTGGGAGGCAGAGGCAGGTGGATCTCTGTGAGTTCAAGGCCAGCCTGGTCTATACAGTGAGTTCCAGGACAGCTGGGGCTACAGGGAGACCCTGTCTCAAAAAGACCAATAAATAAATAAATAAATAAGTAAATATGGGGCTGGAGAGATGGCCTAGCGGTTAAGGGCGCTGACCGCTCTTACAGAGGACCCGGGTTCGATCCCCAGCACCCACATGGCGGCCGAGAGCCATCTGAAACTGAACTCCAGTTCCAGGGGAATCCGAGACCCTCTTCTGACCTCCGCGGCATTGCACGACACGGGTGCACAAACCTGCATGCAGACAGTACATTGATACACATACCGAAATAAAAAAAAATATATTTATAAAAAAAATAAGTAAATAAATAAATAAATAAAAAATAGTGAAATATTCATGTAAGGATATGTAACTTACTGTTCTTGGGCTATATCCTGAGAGTCTGTCCACTTATTTCCCAACCTCCAATCTAGGGTTTAAATGTTTATTTCTATATAATTTTGCTTCTGTTTCTTCTATCCCTCAGTTTCTCTGTTAAGTATTATTTTTTCCAACATTTTTATAGCAGCAAAGTCTAAATAAATGACCACCTATTAGCAAAGGTAGAGCTTCCTATGCTAAGCTATTGATGAGAAACTACTTGACAGAAAGAACAGGTAAAAGAAGGAAAGAAGGGCAGAAGTTGAGATCAAGAACCACTGCGTAGCTACTGTTGGGGAACAAGCATTTTCATACAATGTAGAAGGAACTGGCTGAGCGTGGTGGCACATGCCTTTAATCCTAGCACTTGGGAGGCAGAGGCAGGCGGATCTCTGTGAGTTCAAGACCAGCCTGGTCTACAGAGCGAGTTCCAGGACAGCTGGGGCTACAGGGAGACCCTGTCTCAAAAAGATAAAAAAAAACCCAACCCAAACCAAACCAAAACAAAACAAAAAACAATGCAGACAGGAATGCAAAATGGAGCCACCTATGTGGAGGGTAAGCGAACAAAATCTATCAGGTGTTTAAGTAGCAGTCCTGTTTCTTGGAATTTATTTTCTTCTTTTTTTTTGGAATTTATTTTCTTTTTTTTTAAATTTCTATTTATTCTTGTATGTGTATGAGTGTACTGTCTGCATGTAGGTCTGTGCACCCATGTCGTGCAATGCCGCGGATGTCAGAAGAGGGTGTCGGATTCCCCTGGAACTGGAGTTAAAGATGGTTCTTAGCAACCATGTGGGTGCTGGGGATCGAACCTGGGTCCTCTGCAAGAGCAGTCAGTGCTCTTAACCGCTAGGCCATCTCTCCAGCCCTGGAATTTATTTTCTTGATAAATAGCAGATACACAAGAGGAATGTATACAGTTATTACTGGCATCATTGTTTATATTGGCAAAAGATTGAAAATAACCAGAATCCCTATCAGTAGAGGACTAGGAAAATCAATTAAAGTATAGCTGTACAATAGAATACTGTTAAAAAGAATGAGGCAGGGCTTCAGGTATAATACGTTCAGAAGGAAGACAGGTGCTTAGCATGTGCAAGGCCTTGTATTCAATATTCAACAACGACACACAAACCAATCAAGTTTATGAATACTGACATGGGACAAACCCATGCATATGGAAAAAGCAAGAAGCAGAACAATGTGTGTGGTATATTACCACTTATGCTTTTAATATATGCGTATGAGCCAGGTATGGTATCACACGCTGTTAATCCCAGGACTTGGGAGGTAGAGCAAGGAGGAGCAGGAATTTATTTTTTTATTTATTTATGTGTATGAATGTACTGTCTGCATGTAGGTTTGTGCACCTGTGTCGTGCAGTGCCGTGGAGGTCAGAAGAGGGTGTTGGATTCCCCTGGAACTGGAGTTCTCCTGGAATTGGAGTTACAGACAGTTCTCAGCCGCCATGTGGGTGCTGGGGATCGAACCCGGGTCCTCTGCAAGAGCGGTTTGCGCTCTTAACTGCTAGGCTATCTCTCCAGCCCCAGAGGAGCAGGAATTTAAAGACAGCCTTGGCTATATAGCAAGTTAGAGGCCATCCTGGGCTATATGAGATCCTGCTTCCAAAAAAAAAAAATACATCTTTGGAAGGAAATACTAAGTAATAGTGTTTCTTTCGGGGCTGGAGAGATGGCTTAGTGGTTAAGAGCACCAACTGCTCTTGCAGAGGACCTGGGTCGATTCCCAGCACCCACATGGCAGCTAAGAACCATCTTTAACTCCAGTTCCATGGGAATCCGATGCCCTCTTCTGACCTCCTTAGCATTGCATGACACAGGTGCACAAACCTACATGCAGACAATACATAAAAATAAATTTAAAAAAAATAGTGGTTCTTTCCACAGTCAGAGAACTGGAGGACTGAGAGACAGGAGTAGGAGAGAAACTTAAATACTTTTCAGTATAAATCTGTGCTGTTTATATAGTTTACTGTGTGCATTTAAAATTTTTTTTGTGGTCTTTTTGAGACAGGGTCTCCCTGTAGCTCCAGCTGTCCTGGAACTCACTCTGTAGACCAGGCTGGCCTTGAACTCACAAAGATCCGCCTGCCTCTGCCTCCCAAGTGCTAGGATTAAAGGCGTGCGCCACCACGCCCGGTTCTACTGTGTGCATCTAAAAAGATCAGAGGGGCTGGAGAGATGGCCTAGCGGTTAAGAGTGCCGACCACTCTTGCAGANAAAAAAAAAAAAAAAAAAAAAAAGTATTAGAACAGTATCTAGGACAGTTGGGGAGGGCCTGCTCTGTGGAGAGCCACTCTCCCCGGAGAGCTCCGAGTTGTGTGTGGCTCCAAGAACTGGCAAGAGCCAGGTGGCCTGCCCGTAACGTTTCCTCGCTTTGAACCAGGTCTTATTTTAACCTCAGATGACAAGGATCCTAATAATGGCAACGTTTCTGGCAAGGAAGGGGACTGTGCAGAATAGGACCTGAAGGAAATCCAGAGGCTTTGGACGCCACGCGGTGATTCCTCTCCAACTATGCCCAGGAAATGCACCCAAGTTCCCATCTGATACTCTCACTTCCTTCTCCCAGGACCTCATCTCACAGACTCACTCCCAGCTGGATGCTGCAAAATGGGCACTGTGACCTCTAGCATGTGCCTCCTCTTCCTCCCTGCAGTAGGAGAGGCATGCCAAGCCTGGGATTCAGGCCGCCAAGGCCAAGTGGCTCCTCGTTCTACAATACCTCTTCTTGCCTCTGGTCCTTTGAGCATGTTTAAAACTGCGGTTCCTCAAGTGACTATAAATGTGGTCTGCCTAGAGCCTGCAGATTCCTGAACCGTTGGAATGTTCCTAAATCTGACACCAGAGAGAGTCATATCAGAGTGCAAATATTTTTGGCATATGTTACAAAATGACCTGACACCCTCTGCTACTCTTGGGAGCCCCAGCCTGCAAGACAATCCCTCATCTGTTGCAAATACCTTCATCCTCAACATACCTCTCTGTTCGTAGATGCATCCTTCTATAGATAGACCCAGGCTCAGGGACTCTGAGCTGAAGGTGGAGGTCAGCGATCATTGTGACCTCCTCCTTTGCCCTGCAAGCGTTGGGAGCAAAGGGCCAGAGGAAGGCAAGGTAAGATTCAACTGACGGTGGGAGCTAGCCTCATGCTGGCGTCATCAACCGGAAGAGCCAGGTCTTAGATCTGGTATAAGGGGGAGAAAGTTGGTGCATCTTAACTGCTGGAATATTGAAGGGCAAGTCGGCTGGGAGGCAGTAGAAAGCCCCTTCTCTTTTTTGTTAATTTTTTTAAATTTATTTCTGTATGTGTATGAATGTACTGTCTGCATGCAGGTCTGTGCACCCGTGTCGTGCAATGCCGCGGAGGTCAGAAGAGGGTGTCGGATTCCCCTGGAACTGGAGTTCTCCTGGAATTGGAGTTACAGATGGTTCTCAGCCGCCATGTGGGTGCTGGGGATCGAACCCGGGTCCTCTGCAAGAGCAGTTGGCGCTCTTAACCGCTAGGCCATCTCTCCAGCCCCATGCCTCACGACTTCTGTCTCCTCTTCTGACCTCACTTTACCTGTTAGATGGGATCCATTCTGACACTCCGATGTGGGCGTTAGGTGACAGGCTGGGGAAACAGTGCTGTTTCTATGGTGAGCAGCAGTGACTCTCAGGTTCTTCAGAATATACTTGATCTTTGGCCTTTTCTGTGAATAGACAAGGTGGACCTTCACTTTCCCCCCAGAGTCAAGGCACTGCAGGGTAGCTATGGTCTGATTTTGGATGAATGTAGGCCCTTCGACATCTGTGTGATTTCCTTGAAGAAGAACCAGATAAACGAAGCTGGCTCTTAATCTGAACAGTGTCCAGCTAACCCAGTTCCACTTCTGATGCACGCACGTTAAACTCCACAGCTGCATTTTGCCCTCTTTCAGTTCTCCTCCTCCTCCGTCTTCATTTATGGTCCTAACTATGCAGATCCTGCTTTTCAGTGAGCCATGAATCCCATGAAGATAAGTGACTGCAGTAAATTCAGCACAGAGAAATGCTCATAGATTGTTTTCTTTAATGCAGAGAGGGCTGGGTACTAGTTCCTTCTTTCTTTGTCCCCATTTGATTTATATAGACATTCTTTAGGCAGTAAGTTAATTTTAAAAATTTAGCTTGCAGAACTCCTGAGAAGATGTATATCTTTTTTTTTAATTTTTAAAAATGTTTTATGTGTATGAATGTACTGTCTGCATGTAGGTTGGCGCACCCATGTCATGCAATGCTGTGGAGGTCAGAAGAGGGCGTCAGATTCCCCTGGAACTGGAGTTCAAGACGGTCCTTAGTCCCTATGTGGGTGCTGGGGATCGAACCCGGGTCCTCTGCAAGAGCAGTCGGTGCTCTTAACCACTGAACCATCTCTCCAGCCCCAGAAGATGCATATCTTTAAAGAAGGATATTTAGCCAGGTGTGGTGGTGCATGCCTTTAATCCTAGCACTTGGGAGGCAGAGGCAGGTGGATCTTTGTGAGTTCAAGGCCAGCCTGGTCTACATAGCGAGTTCCAGGACAGCTGGAGCTACAGGGAGACCCTGTCTCAAAAAGACCAANAAAAAAAAAAAAAAAAAAAAAAGAAAAGAAAAGTCACATTTTGAATAAACATTTATCAGGCCTAGGCAGAGCTCAATGGTAGAGCACTTGCCTAGCATCTCCAAGTACTGCCTTTCAAGCCTCAACACAAAACAAAAACCTCAAGTAAATCCATAGTTACCAGGGAGTAGCAAACAGTGCTCTTCCACTATGCCATCTTAAAAATGAAGGCGTCATTTTTTTGAGGGATTATGAATTTGGATCCCCTAGGGGGGAGGATAAAACTCTGATGATACCCTCTCACAAAGCAAGCTTTCTAAGCCGGGTTTGGTGGTGCACATAAGAAAAAGATGGCATCACGTCCTCTAGAGACTTCTCATCACGAAACAGGTGCATCTTTGGGTTGAGTAAGCCACACTCCTGCTTAGAGGCAAGAGGATGCAGGGAGCAACTTCTTTAAAGTCTAACTTGTTGGGTATAAGCTATTTCTCTATCTGCTGGAAGAGACCCCAAATGCTTTCTTGATTTTTTTTATTTGTTTATTTATTTTCATATGTGTATGAATGTACTGTCTGCATGCAGGTTTGTACACCCGTGTCATGCAGTGCCACGGAGGTCAGAAGAGGGTGTCGGATTCCCCTGGAACTGGAGTTAAAGACGGTTCTCAGCCACCACGTGGGTGCTGGGGATTGAACCCGGGTCCTCTGCAAGAGCATTCAGCGCTCTTAACCGCTAGGCCATCTCTCCAGCCCTAGATTTCTTTTTGGAGTTTCCAGTGTGTTAGGCTAGAGGAGTACTTACCTTTCTTGTTGGAATCATAGGATGCAGTAATTAGGCTGAAGACTAAGATGGTCTCCATGTTAACGAGCTCCTTCACTTGAGCACCCATCACCTACAGCCCCTGTTAATCTGTCATTACCCTCTTGCAGCCTTGAAGCTCCTTGCTTTCCATACCCTGGAACCAAGTTTCACTCTGACCGTCTGGTTCCACCCTGACTATATTTTGCCTTGTTTTCTGAAGACCCAGGAATACAGCTGATTGGAGAGAGAATCAAATCTGCTTATTAATGATTGACTTTGAAGATCTACCCCCCAACTTTACTGTTGATGGCAACACAGAGAGCAGTAATTACCTAGAGGTTTTCCTAACAGAAAGGGCGTAAACAAACAGCGATATGCTTTATAGACCTAGCAGATAGACCTGCACTCTTTCATGAGTATGCTCATTTATGGAGCCACATAGGTATACAGAGATTTCTATTAAGAGGTACAGATTGTAGAATAGAGCAAGAAACTAGCACCAAATGAGTCAGTGACTTATGGGGGAGAGAACATAGGATTAAAAATCAGTAAGCCAGGCGTGGTGCGCACGCCTTTAATCCTAGCACTTGGGAGGCAGAGGCAGGCGGATCTTTGTGAGTTCAAGGCCAGCCTGGTCTACAGAGTGAGTTCCAGGACAGCTGGGACTACAGGGAGACCCTGTCTCAAAAAGACCAAAAAAAAAAAAAAATCAATAAGAACTAAGGCTGGAGAGATGACTCAGTGGTTAAGAGCGCTGACTGTTCTTGCAGAGGACCCAGGTTCAATTCCCAGCACCCACATGGTGGCTAAAAACCATCTTTAAGCCAGGCTTGGTGGTGCACGCCCTTAATCTTAGCACTTGGGAGGCAGAGGCAAGTGGATCTCTGTGAGTTCAAGGCCAGCCTGATCTACAGAGTGAGTTCCAGGCCAGCTGGGGCTGTAGGGAGATGCTGTCTCAAAAAAACATTTTTTTTAAAAATCAGTAAGAACTGAGTTTTATTACAAGCCCTATTATTAACTATGCCATCTTGGGAAAATTACTTGGAACTTTTAATCTCAGGATCTCAGTTTTTCTCTTCCATAAGTTGAGAGTCTCTACCAAAAGATGTCTAGATTGCATTTACAGATATAAACATAAGTTCATATGAGCATAGACATACCAATGGAGTTTTGCACATTTTCTTTTTTAAATAATTTTTATTTTAGGTGTATGAGTATAATGCCTGCATGTAGGTAGGTGCACTAATGTCGTGCAAAGCCCATGGAGGCCAGAAGAGGAGTCAGACCCCCTGGAACTGGAGTTACATGTGGGTGCTGGGAATCAAACCTGGGTCCTCTGTAAGAACAGACAGTGCTCCTAACTGCTGAGTCATTTTTCCAGCCCTGAGTTTCATTCATTTTCACACTCATGAATAGTGGAGTGAGTACAGTTAGACAGGTTTCTTATGACTAGTGGGCTAAGAGGTAGTGAGGAAGAACTACATACAGTACGTGAGTGATAGTGTCTGCAGCTGGTAAGAGCTGCTACTGAAGATCTTTCCAACTTTATATCTTTTAGCAAAGAGGATATAACTAGTGTAATGCTCTAAGGCTTTTTTTCTCAAAATTTTTTTTTCTAGAAGGGGGTCTTACAATATAACCTATGATTGTTTGGAACTCTTTCTGTAGCTCAGTTGGTTTTGAACTCATGATCTTGTTGCCTCTGTCTTCCAAGTGTAGAGATTATAGATATACATCACCATGGCTACTTTTAAAGACTGGTGGTACAGCTAGGTGGATATCATGAAGAAGAAAAGATCTACTCAGATATTTGTCGGTGTCTAGAGCCTCTGCAGTCTTTGGTAGGTTTTTTGTTTGTTTGCTTGTTTGGTCTTTTTTGAGACAGGGACTCCCTATAGTCCCAGCTGGCCTGGAACTCACTATGTAGACCAGGCTGGCCTTGAACTCACAGAGATGCACCTGCCTTTGCCTGCCAAGTATTGGGATGAGCCTCTGCAGTTTTAACTAGCTGTAAATACACTTCACTGAAGCCAACATCGGCTTAGAGCTATGCATGAGAAGATTCTGGAGGCTGAAACTCTAATTAATAATTATATATATAAAGAACAAGTTCATAAAAAAAAAAAAAAAAAAAAAACCGGCGGGGGGGGGGGGGGGACGCGTTTAATCCT
>VZQC01004974.1:3052369-3116181 GCA_009823505.1 Rhizomys pruinosus
GCATGAGTAGGAAGTGGGTATGGGGCTGTGGAGAGAAAGGAATAAGTACTATTTTCTGTGTCTCTTATGCTTCAAGCTCTGCATTAGAAGCTTTGCATTTTGATTATATCCAAAATATCACCCTATATATAGGGTGGCTTTTTTGTGTGTGTGTGTGTGTCTTTTTGAGACTGAGTTTCCCTGTAGCCCCTCCTGTCCTGGAACTCAATATGTGGACCAGACTGGCCTTGAACTCACAGACATCTGCCTCCCAAGTGCTGGGATTACATTGTCTGGCATGGTGGCACACACTTTTAATCCCAGGATTTATGTAGAGGCAGAAAATGAGAAATTATTGATAAAAGCTACAAAATTTTAGTTACACAAAAATGAACAAACCCTGAGAATCTAATGTTCAACATGGTAGCCATAATAAACAATTTTATAGTATGTGATTGGATCATTCTAAGAGCATAGATTTTAATTTTTTTTTTTTTTGGTCTTTTTGAGACAGGGTCTCCCTGCAGCCCCAGCTGTCCTGGAACTCACTCTGTAGACCAGGCTGGCCTTGAACTCACAAAGATCCGCCTGCCTCTGCCTTCCGAGTGCTGGGATTAAAGGGTGCGCCACCACGCCCGGCTGATTTTAAATGTTTTCACCACAAAAGATGTTAAATGTTTTCTTTCACAAAAGAAAGAAAATGGTAACAAAGTTACATAGTGATTGATTGATTGATTGATTGATGAAGATTTTGTGATCAGAGACCTCAGAACTTACCTCTAATTCTTTAAGGAGCAATAGTCTGATATTTGATAATATAAGGTTTAAGGAAACTCTAGAAGTCATAATTAGCATAAATGACAACTATGTGTATATAGTTTTAATGTTCTTATTTGATTTAAAAACATTCAATAAAACTTGTTAAAAAATAGAGTACAGGGGCTGAAGACATGGCTCAGCGGGTAAGAGAGGACCCGGGTTCGATTCCCAGCATCCACATGGTGACTAAGAACTATCTTAGGCTTGGCATGGTAGTATGGTGTGCCCTTAATCCCAGCACTTGGGAGGCAGAGGCAGGAGGATCTCTGTGAGTTCAAGGCCAGCCTGTTCTACAGAGCAAGCTCTAGGCCAGCTGGGACTAAAGGGAGACCCTGTCTTTAAAAGACCAAAAAAAAAAAAAAAGTACATCAGGAGAGCAGGTCAACTAGTAAACAAGATTTTTTTTTTGAAGTAGCTTTCTATCTATATGTCTAGGCCAATTATCAGAGGTCATTTTCTTTTTAATGCTAGGAACATGTCTTTAATTCCAGCACTTTGGAGGCAGAGGTATGCAGATCTTTGTGAGTTTGAAGCCAGCTAGGGCTTATACTGCAACCTTGTCTCAAAAACAAATAAACAACAAAACCCTTAAAGGTAGGAACACAGTAAAATCTGGTTTAAGATATGATATAGGAAGACAGGTGTGGTGGCACATGGCTGTGATCCTAGCACTCTGGACATAGAAGCAGGAGGATGAAGAAATCAGGCTAGCCTGGGCTGTGAGTCTCAAAAAGGAAGTTAAGACTGAAGGAATGGAAAGGATAAAAGGCTGAGTGAGGCATCAGTGTTCCTTGATAGTAAAGACTCTGTAAATATTATATCTTTTTTTTAAATTTTTTTTCAATAGCAATTCTTTGATTTACTTAAACAGTCAATAAAAATAAGAGATGTAAAAATACTTTCCTTGGGATACGTAGGAGGGGAAGGCACTGTAGGAATTCACCCAGCCAGGAAGGCAACCCAGGCAGGAGATTCCAGCCCAGGGAAGCCAGACCTAGCTGGATAAGACAGGGTAAATATTATATCTTATTATTTATTCTATTTAATGTGTTCTAGTAACAGTGGGGGGAGTTGAGGGTGTTTGAGGATGACAAGTGGCAGCCTAAACATGCAGCAGGAAAATCCCAAGTCTGATACAGGAGTCATCTAGATCCTAAGGAAACTTAAAAAGAAGGTAACGACAGGGAAAGGAAATAACTAGCCAGGAATTTTTTAATGGGTATAGAAGGGTAAAGTCAGAGATGTGTAGGTTGTAAAGCAGAGTAACAAAACATCAGAATCCCAGGATTAAGCAAGAGCTAAGTAAATTGTCTTGTCTATTTTCCTGCCTTTAAATAAAAAGGCCCTTTAAACTTTCTCCAGGTTTTTAGTTATGAGGTATGTCTGTATGTATACATACACATACAGACCACGCACAGAGGAGGGGGCCATAGAGGCATAAGCTAGAGACTTGGTACTTGGGATTGGATAATAAGGTGGGAGGGAAAACTGAAATGCCATGTGAAAACCTTAGTACTCTGTGAAAACTCTTGTCCATGTGAACATGTCGTGGGCAGTCTCCAGTTTAAACAGCCTTCATTATGCAATGCAATCCTGCCTTTCGACACCAAACGCCAGTCTTATAAAGTGTCCTCCCTGAGGAGATTTTCTGACCTTATGGTGTGAGGTTGCCTAAGGCTTTTAAAACTCCAGACAAACCTGAATGGTTAACCAGAGCAAAGGTACTGGTGTTCAGATAGTGTCTTTTATCTTACAACTGGAGCCACAGTTCTTGGCAAGGGGCTGACTTTCTTGATGACTTCTGATCAGCTGTAGAGAGGCTAAGAAACCTTCTGGAGGCTTTGCCTCCCAAAGGCAAAGTGAAGACTGATAAACTAACATCCGGAGCGCCTCTCAGGTACAGTGCTAATCTTTATTTCAATCAATGAAGCACTTACTAATATCTACATCCTGCCTTACTCTAAGAGTAATAAAGATGGGTGCTGGGGCAGGAGAGATGGCTCAGTGGTTAAGAGCACTGGCTTTGACTGCAGAGGGCCCGAGTTCATTTCCCAGCATCTACAAGATGGCTAACAACTGTCCATCCATAACTGTCATTCCATGGGATCTGAGGCCCATTTCTGGCCTCCTTGGGCATTGCATGCACACGTGACATTTATATACATACAGGCAAAACACTCATACACATAAAATAAAAATGTAAAAGACAGGTGCTAAACCATAAGAAACGCTGTCTTCAATATGCATAAAAAATTATTGCCAAACTAAAATGCTGAACCATGTGCTAGTAACTGTATTGCTGCTAGAATGCAGGAGAAAGAGACAAGTAGACACCGAAGAGAAACCTTCTTGAAGAAAATGGGACTTCCAAGGACTAGAAAGATTCAAAAAACAGGAGGAAGGATGAGTCGGCCAGGATGAGGAGAGGTATAATGGCGATAATGGCAGTCACATTAGAGGATGAATACTGGGGGGTCGCTGGAAAATAACATCTCAATATTTATTTATTTATTTATTTATTTATTTATTTATTTATTTATTGTCTTTTTGAGACAGGGTTTCCCGGTAGCTCCAGCTGTCCTGGAACTCACTATGTAGACCAGGCTGGCCTTGAACTCACAAAGATCAGCCTGCCTCTGCCTCCCGAGTGCTAGGATTAAAGGTGTGTGCCACCATCCCTGGCCTTTAATTTTTATTTTATTTAGGATCTCTCTATGTAGCCCTGGCTGGCCTGGAACTCACCAACTCTGTAGACTAAACTGGCCTTAAACTTACAGAGATATCCTCTTACTTCTGCCTCTTAAACTGAGATTACAGGTGTGTGCTACCAAACCCAGCTAACATCTTGAGTATATTTTATCCAGTTCCATTTCCTTGGGGCACTTTTCTCCCTTTCCTTTCTGTGGTACTTGGGATTAAACCTAGGCTGTCATGCATACTGGGCAAGCACTTTACACCAAGCTATATAGATCTAGCCCCATCAAGCTACTTTCTTTGCTTCCTTGATCTTACTCAAGAATGACCTGAAGATTCCTGTCTTAGAAATACAGGTGTTAGGGCTGGGTGTGGTGGCACACGCCTTTAATCCCACCACTTGGGAAGCACAGGCAGAGGCAGGTGGATTTCTGTGAGTTCAAAGCCAGTCTTGTCTACATATTGAGTTTCAGGACAGCTGGGGCTACAGGGGTACCCTGTCTTGAAAAGACAAAAAAAATATTAAATCTTAAACTTGTCATACTTCAGAATAAACAGTCCCCAGATTTGCTTTTTAAATAAGTGCAACATGACTGAAGATAAGCATTTTATTTTTATTTTTTTTGTTTGTTTTTTTTCACATAAATTTATTTATTTATTTATTTATTTATTTATTTTTAACAAATCTAGACCCGTGTTCCCGCTCATTCCCCCACCCCGCCAGAGCTCATGCATTCTGCCAGACATGCTTTCCATCTCTTAGTCATTCTCAATATTTTCCGTGGGGAAGTTGACTGTTTTGAGCAGAAGTTCACTGTTTCAGTCAGTTCTTTGATGCAGTCTTTTCTGTTGTTGTTGTTGTTTCCAAAATGCGTTATGCCCAACTGCTTTGGACAAAAGCTCAGGGGGCCCTATACAAGAAATACTTACAATTGGGTAATTGGCACTAGCATCCACAGATGAGGGATACCATTCGTCGTTTGTTTTTCTGGGACTGTGTTACTTCACTCAGCATGATGTCCTCTAGCTCCAGCCATTTTCCTGCAAAGCTCATGATGTCATCTTTCTTTACTGCTGCATAGAACTCCATTGTGTAGATGTACCACATTTTCTCTATCCACTCATCAGTTGAGGGGCATTTGGGTTGGTTCCAGCTCCTTGCTATTGTGAAGAGAGCTGAAATAAACATGGCCGTGCATGTATCTCTGCGGTGGGGTGAGTCTTGAGGGTACATGCCCAGGAGTGGTATGGCTGGGTCGGGTGGCAAGTTCATTCCAAGTCTTCCAAGGGTTCTCCACACTGCTTTCCATAGTGGCTGTACGAGTTTACATTCCCACCAGCAGTGGATGAGTGTTCCCCTTTCCCCACAACCTCTCCAGCACTTGGTATCATTTGTTTTCTTGATCCTAGCCAGTCTTACTGGAGTAAGATGATATCTTAAAGTGGTTTTGATTTGCATTTCCTTAATGATTAGTGATGTTGAGCAGTTCTTGAGGTGTTTCTCAGACATCTCTAATTCCTCGCTTGTGAAGTCTCTGTTCAGTTCTTTGCTCCATCTATTGAGCGGGTCGTTTGTTTTCTTTTTTCTTTGTTTTTTGAGTAGTTTATATATTCTGGAAATCAATGCTTTGTCAGATGTATCTGCAGTGAAGGTTTCCTCCCACTCTGTGGGATTTCTCTTCACTTCCTTGATTGTTTCTTTTGATGTACAGAAGCTTTTGAGTTTGATGAGGTCCCATTTGTCAATTGTCGACCTTAATTCTTGTGCAGCTGCTGTCTGATTTAGGAAGTCTTTTCCTACGCCTATGTCTTGTAGTCTGCTGCCAACTTTTTCTTCTATCACCTTCAGAGTTTGGGGTTTCACGTTGAGGTCTTTAATCCATCTGGAGTTGACTTTTGTACAGGGTGAGAGGTAGGGGTTTAATTTCATTCTTCTACAAGTGGTGATCCAGTTTTGCCAACACCACTTGCTGAAGATGCTGTCTTTTCTCCATTGTGGTTTCTTGGCCCCCTTGTCAAATATGAGATGGCTGAAATTGTATGTGCTCAGATTTGGATCTTCGGTTTTGTTCCATTGGTCAACAGGTCTGTTTTTGTGCCAGTACCAGGCTGTTTTTATGACTATAGCCCTGTAGTATAGTTTAAAATCTGGTATAGAGATCCCTCCTGTGTAGCTCTTTTCACTCAGGATTGATTTGGCTATTCGGGGTCTTTTGTTTCTCCAAATGAATTTAAGAACTTTTGTTTCCAAGCCTGTGAAGAAACTCTTGGGGATTTTGATTGGGATTGCATTAAATCTATACAAGAGTTTTGGTAAAATGGACATTTTTACAATGTTAATTTTCCCAATCCATGAGCATGGGAGGTTTTTCCATCTTCTGAGGTCTTCTTCAATTTCTTTCTTTAAGGGTTTAAAATTTTTGTTGTAGAGGTCTTTGGTGTCTTTGGTTAGGTTTGTTCCTAGGTATCTTATTGTTTTTGAGGCTATTGTGAGTGGGAAGGTCTCTTTGAATTCTTTCTCCAGTTGCTTGTTCTTGGTGTAAAGAAAGGCCATTGATTTTCTAAGGTTAATTTTGTATCCTGCCACTTTGCTGAAGCTGTTAATCGTTTCTAGGAGTTTTCTGGTGGAGTTTTTTGCATCTCTTAAGTAAACAATCATATCATCAGCAAATAGGGATAGTTTGACTTCCTCTTTTCCAATTAGTACTCCTTTAATATCCTTTTCTTGCCTTATTGCTCTAGCAAGTGTTTCAAGCACTATATTGAAGAGGAGTGGTGATAGGGGGCAGCCTTGCCGAGTTCCTACCTTTAAAGGGAATGTTTCCGTCATTTCCCCATTTAGGATGATATTGGCTGTGGGTTTCCTGTATATGGCTTTGATTACATTGAGGAATGATCCCTCCAATCCAATTCCTTCTAGGACTTTAAGCATGAAGGGATGCTGGATTTTGTCAAAGGCTTTTTCAGCATCAATTGAGATGATGGTGTGGTTTTTGTCTTTGATTCCGTTTATGTGTTTGATGATGTTTATTGATTTTCGTATGTTGAACCATCCCTGCATCTCTGGTATGAATCCAACTTGGTCATGATGGATGATCTTCTTGATGTGGGTCTGTATGCGATTTGCCAGTATTCTGTTTAGAATTTTGGCATCTGTGTTCATGAGGGAGATGGGTCTATAATTCTCCTTTTTAGTTGGATCTTTGCCTGGTTTTGGTAATAGAGTGATGTTGGCTTCATAGAAGGAATTTGGGAGAATTCCCTCTGATTGTATACTTCTAAACAGTTTCAGAAATAATGGTTGTAGGTCTTTTTGAAATGTTTTATAGAATTCTGCTGTGAAACCATCTGGGCCTGGGCTTTTTTTAGTTGGGAGGCTTCTTACTACATCCTCTATTTCTTCATGTTATGGGTCTGTTTAAGCTGCTGGTCTCTTCTTGGCCAAGCTTTGGTGATCACCAAAGCTTAGCATTTTATTTTTAAAAGATTACATTTATTTATTTATATATTGTGTGTGCACACGAACATGCAAATGAGTGTCACATAGAAGTCAGAAGACAATTTTCAAGAGTTAGTTTTTGCCTTCTACCATGTGGTTCTTAGGGATTGCACTCAGGTCATCAGGCTTGGTAGCAAGTGTTTTTATTCTTTGAGCCATCTCAACAGCCTCTTTTCTTCTAAAAATTTCTTCGTATATATTAACTATATATGGTATATAAGGACATTTTTGTACAAGTATATTTGAAAGAATTTGCTATTTTGTGGTGTATGTGTGTGTACATGCCATGGTGCATGATGGGAGGTCTGAGGAAAACCTTTGAGAGTTGGTTCTCTCCTTACACCATGTAGAGCTCAGGGATCAAACTCAGCTTATCAAGCTCAGTGGTAAGTGCTTTTACCTGCTGAGCCATCTTGCTGGTAAGAGAAAAGGCTTTTTAAACAAGCATCCTAGTGTTCCTGTTTCAGATGGCCAGTGGAACATATCTTAAGATACTGCCCTAGCTGGGCACTCAGGAGGCAGAGGCAGGCAGATCTCTGTGAGTTCAAGGCCATCCTGGTCTACATAGTGAGTTCCAGGAGAACCTATATCAAAAAGACCCAAAAAAAAAAAAAAAAGAAAGAAACACTGTCCTAATCTTAAGTAGAACTGACTGCTAAATGGAGCTGCATAAATAATGATACTATACTATACTATATTAGGTATATGTGGGCTTATTTGCTTTTGGGAAATTTATTTTCTCCCACTTATGCTCTTTACAGATTCAAGTGGTTAGCATTTAAGGAGTGAGATGTAGACACTGTTTAGGTGTATTTTCTGTCTTCCCACATAGATTGTAATCATTGTAAAGGCAAGTATCTCTTAGACATTTCTGTCTTTACCCACCATGGGAAGAGAGATCAATTCAAGGTATGAAAGTAGCTGGGGGGCTGGAGAGATAGCCTAGCTGTTAAGAGCGCTGACCTCTCTTGCAGAGGACCCGGGTTCGATCCCCAGCACCCACATGGTGGCTGAGAACTGTCTGTAACTCCAATTCCAGGAGAACTCCAGTTCCAGGGGAATCCGACACCCTCTTCTGACCTCCGCAGCATTGCACAATACGGGTGCACAAACCTACATGCAGACAGTACATTCATACGCATAGAAAATAAATTAAAAAATTTTAAAAAGTAGCTGGTATGCTTAACATGAATTCCTAATACCTTTATACATTATTATTATTATTATTATTATTATTTTGAGACAGGGTCTTATTATTTAGCCCTACCTGGTTTCAAACTTGCTAAGTAGACCAGGTTACCTTGGAACTTGTAGAGNTGTATGTGTATGAATGTACTGTCTGCATGCAGGTCTGTGCACCTGTGTCGTGCAATGCCGCGGAGGTCAGAAGAGGGTCTCGGATTCCCCTGGAACTGGAGTTCTCCTGGAATTGGAGTTACAGACGGTTCTTAGCCGCCATGTGGGTGCTGGGGATCGAACCCAGGTCTTCTGCAAGAGCGTCGGTGCTCTTAACTGCTAGGCTGTCTCTGCAGCCCCCAAATCTGATTTTTTATGGCATTTCTAAAGCTAACAAACAACAACAGCAGTAAGAATTCTGGGGAGAAGAGATCGTATTATTTAAAAGATGAAAGAACAATAAAAGAGGCAACCTCAAGGTGTTCAGTCATTTCATGCCAGCATCACAGAGCACTACTATGGAGAGACAAAGCTTTCCAGGCCATTCTTAGTCAGTAAAATACCTTGTTAAACCAGAAAGTCTTGCTCAGTTATCTTTTTCTTTTTTGTAAGCTCTGAGCTCCTACCTTTGTTCAACTGACATTTATCCCAATGACAGAGTTACTGTTTGGTAAGATTCACATATTTTCCAATTCCTGTTTCCAGTCTCACTTACTTACCTTTGTTCAACTGACATTTATCCCAGTGACACAGTTACTGTTTGGTAAGATTCACATATTTTCCAATTCCTGTTTCCAATCTGACTTACTTACTAACTTACTCACTATGTAGACCAGGCTGGCCTTGAACTCAAGAGATCCACCTACCTCTGCCTCCTGAGTGCTGGGATTAAAGGTGTGCACCACCACAACCGGCTTCAATCTGTTACTTTAAAAATGAGTAAATTATTAGATAATCCACCACTTAATGGTAGTGTGAAGGACCTCTTTGTTCCTGTGCACCAATCTTAGTATCTTCCTACCTCAGCGTCCATCCAAGAATTTGTTTCCTGGGGTGTGTCTTTTTCTTGTCTTTTCACTTTTTGCCCTCTGGCATTGAACTAGTTCTGTCCAGTGTTATCTTCTGTACCTTTCTTGGCCTCCATTACAAGTTTGCATAAGGACTAGGAAAAGTACTCCAGGGGCTCCATTAAATTGTAGCAATAGGTTAGAATTCACCCTTTTCCTGTCAAATGGATTTCATTGTACCCATGCCCAATGGCTGTATGGCCTTGGGACTTCTTCCAATTGTCATTAATTTTCAACGCAAACAGGCCATGAAAGTCTTGTTGTGAAGTGATAAAACTAGAGCAACTGGTTGGCTTCACCTCAAAAGATCTGGCACTACCTCAGTGAAGGATGGAAGGCAATCTAAGAAGTCAAGACTCCCTGGCACCTACTTTCCCGTCCAGGGCAGGCATGGGGCTGCGGTCCTTGGTACGCGGGTCTTCTCACTGAGTTTTCTCTACTCCCACTTCTCAGCGCTCTGGGATCCAGCATCTTTTTTGGGCTATGGAGTTCTAGCATAGAGATTAGTTAGCCAGCACCAACTGGAGGTAAGAGGAGGGGCACGATCCCACTTCGTCAGGGTATGAGGGTGAGCCACGCTGCGGTCCATCCAGGCCCCGCAGTCGCCGACCAGCCACAGTCCTGGGTTCCTTTCCCGCGCTTCACGCCGGAAGGTCCCGGGCGTCTCCATCCCTGATGGGAGGTCCAAGTGGGACCATTTCCTCCACTCCGCTCCCAGCCGGGAGGAGGAGCCGGCCGGCTGGCCGCACACCCGCCTCGGCAGAAGGGGCACCACCACCGGCCGGGACCCGCCCGCCCTTGCACCGCTGTGCCCGGAATGGCAGAGCGGCGCTCGGACCATCGGCATCGCCTCACGTCGCCCCGCCCCGCGCTGCGCGCCCATTGGCTGACGCGAGCCCGGAGTCCGCGCCTCGCCCCCTCCCGCGGGCGCCCCGACCGCGCAGCAGCCGGGAGAGGGGTCGGAGGTGAACGGCCCGGAGTAACCCCGGACGCTAGCGTAGCTCATGGGGCTGGGCCGCTGAGGTGGGCGGCTGGGCCGGGGGCGGGCCGGGGGCGGGGCAGGCCGTACTCGAAGCCCCGCCCTCCTCAAGCTTAGAGCCGGGCCGGCCTGGTGAGCGCCTGTCAGCCATCGCCTGAGCCGCGGGCATCGACTCCTGCCCAGCACGTCCAACGCAGGGGCTCCGCGACCGCCGGCGCGCGCCGCCAGCCCGAGGTGAGCTGAGGCGAGAGCGCCGTGAGGGTCCCGGCCTTGGAGGCTCTCGAGCCGGGGAGGGGCGGCGGCCGGCAGGGGGGCCACCTCCAGCGTACGCCCGCACGCGGCCCGGGCTCCATCCTGTTCAGACACCGGCCGGCACCCCGCTTCTCTCCCCTCAGCTCTGCGGCCTTCGGCTGGAAGGCTCTGGAGTCGGGGGTGGCGGACCGAGACCCTGGAGCCTGCGAGGACGACAGCCCGGGGCCCGTAGGGAGGGACCGCAGTGCTTGCTGCGGGCTCGGGGGTCTGCTGCTTTCCCCGCCCTCTCTGTCCGACCCTGGGCTCCCGGAGCGAAGAGGCCACGTGGGAGGCGGGTGTCGATGGTTGGGTCTGGTTGCACGGAAAATCTTCTTCCTCTTGCGGAGGGTGGCGTGCGGCTGCCGTGGCTCTCACTTGGCCTTTGTATAGTGGGGAGAGCGTGGACCGGGCGGGGAGTTCCTGCTCGCGGGTTTGGAGGGTGTCGAGGAGGAACAGTGGAGTAAAGCGTGCTTGCCTGTTAACTCTCCTCTGGTGATTAGGAAGCGTGGCGGGAGAGGAGGACAGGGCTTTGGGAGGTGGTATAGAAGGCTCAAGATTTCTTAAGAAAATGTGCCTGAAGATTGGCCCAAGTCAGGGTCAGTATTATTTTTGGATTTGGGTACCTGGCAAGTGGACACTAGTGAACACTTATTGGCTTTCATCGGGAGCTTTATAGGCCTTGTGGGTTTTATAAAAGCGTACAAAAGTGTAACTGCTCCGGAAAATAATTTCAGATGTTTTTGTTTTGAGATTTAAGACAAATCAGAAGATTCTAGCATTTCCGGATTCTGTTTCTACATAAGCAGTGTTTTGAAATTTCTCAAATGTGCAGAATAAATCTAACAACCTGGCCTTCACTCTTAGAGGTTGGTCTTTTGATTTTGTTTCATTTTCCTAATTTCAGAGTTTGGGTTGAGAAGTGACCTTTCCTTGTTTCCTCTCTCCTAGGGGGAGAGAGGAATACCCTAAATTGTCTCTTGCTCTGTGAATGGGGATGCCCTTCTGTCTTCTGTCTTGAAGGTTTCTGTGTCCACTTGACAAGCTCTTTTTGGAAAAGCATAGTTTAACAGAGCAGGACCACTTTTAGCAAAGTATAAGTAATAGGTACCTGCTTGCTACAAAGTAGCAAGTCTCTTCCCATTTTTGCCTGAGCCTCTTTTTTTTTCTAAATACTACTTAATGCAGAGCAGGAGGAGTGATGTGAACCCAAGAATAATTAAAACATGGTAACCTGGGTATATAGAAGATGTCAGCAGTGGGTAGGCAGCAGCAAGGCAGAGGCAGGTGCATCTCTGTGAGTTCCAGGCTAGCTAGGGCTACCTAGCCAGTTCCAGCTCAGCCAGGGCTGCATAGTGAGACCCTGTCAGAAGCAAAACATTTGACTGTAAAATACTCATTTTTGAAGCTGCTTATGTTTACTGAGGTGTAGAAGTTTTGCTTATTTTGTTTTCTAAGTGCAGACTAGAAATATGTCAAACATAAGATTACGTTGTCTTTAAAATGGAAAGAAAAGTTGAGAAGTGGTGGCCTTTCCCTTAATTTATACATCAGTTAGTGACTAGGTAGTATCATAGAGCTGTCATTGTGAAAGCCTTACAGAATACTCATTTGATGTTGACTTATCTAGAGTGCCGTGAACAGGTTCCGGTGCAGCGGATTTTCAGCTAATGAGTAGGAAATTTTTGCCTGTCAGAGACTGGTTTAACAGGTCTGAAGTGAGTGCTTTTTATTCTTTATTTTCTTTTTATTTGGAGACAGGGTCTCATATGTGTGGCCTTGAACTTAGAATCCTCATGCCTCTTGAGTGCTAGGATTATAGGCATGTGCCATCATGTTTGGGTTTTTTTTTTAATTTTATTTATTTTTGTATGTATGTGACTGTACTGTCTGCAAGTAGGTTTGTGCACCCGTGTCTTGCAATGTCGTGGAGGTCAGAAGAGGGTGTCTGATTCCCCTGGAACTGGAGTTAAAGACCGTTCTCAGCCGCCATGTGGGTGCTGGGGATCGAACCTGGGTCCTCTGCAAGAGCAGTCGGCGCTCTTAACCACTAGGCCATCTCTCCAGCCCCCATGTTTGGCTTTGTTTACCTTTACTTGTTCTTTTGTTATTGCTTTATTTTACATATATTATTTTTTTGTATGTTTATGTGTGTATGTATGTGGGCATGTGGGTGCTGTGGCACACATATGGAGGTCAGAGGACTATCTTTGGAAGTTGGTTCTCTCTACCATGTGGGTTAGGGTTTGAACTCTGGTCATCAGGCTCAGCAAGTGCCTTTACTCACTTAGCCATTTTGTCTTACCCTACCCCCACTATTTTTTCCCTGGTGTTTTTGAGACTGTCTCCCTGTAGCTCCAGCTGCCCTGGAACTTGCTATGTAGACTAGGCTGGCCTTGAACTCACAGAGATCCGCCTGCCTCTACCTCCTGCCACTACTGGCTTTTTTTTTTTTTTTGAGACAGCGTCTTATTATGTAGCTCCAGTGGGCCTAGAATGCCCTATTATAGACCATTCTAGGCTGGCTTCAAATCTCACAGCAATCCGTCTGTCTCTACCTCCTGAGTTCTGGGATTAAAGGGATGGCCCACTGTGCCTGGCTGGCCTATACTTTAAAATATATTTATTTTGTAGTGGTGGGGTAGATATGAGTACACTATGGTGCATGTATAAGTGGAGGTTTGAAGACAACTTTTAGAAGTGGGTCTCTCTATCATTTGAGTCCTGAGGCTCAAATTCAGGTTGAGAGGGTTGGCAACAAGCCCCTCTCTTACCTGTTTTTACAGAGTGCTGGGGGGATTCAACCCAGGGCTTTGTGCATGATAGGTAAGCACTTCATCAACTGAGCTACATCCCCTGCTCCATCTTTCTTTAAAATATGTGTGTCTAATGGTGGCGCAGGCCTTTAATCCTAGCACTTGGGAGGCAGAGGCAGGCGGATCTTTGTGAGTTCAAGGCCAGCCTGGTCTACAGAGTGAGTTCCAGGATAGCTGGGGCTACAGGGAGATCCTGTCTCGAAAAGACCAAAAAAATAAATAAATAAATAAAATGTGTGTGTCTAACCTGCAGCCTCCAGGCCACATGTGTCCCAAGATATCTATGAATGTGATTCAATATATTTGTAGATTGCAATATCATGTCAAAATGTCAAAAGGTTAGATTGCCCTGTTTTGTTTTGTTTTTAATTTTTGGCATGGCTAATACCTTAAGTCTTACATGAGGAAACAACTAAATTGTGTAATAATACATTGAAATTTAATGTTTCTAATTGGGGAGGAGAGGTGACTCTTTTGCAATTTAAAACAAAAGTTTTATCATTATATAGCTTTTCACTTTAAAAGATACTTTAATTTTATGTGTATGAGTGTATTGCCTGCATGTATGTAACTGTACTCATGCCAAACAAGGCTGGAGGAGTTCAGAAGAGGGTTTTGGCTCCTTTGGAACTGGAGTTACAGATGTGTGGGTGCTGGATATTGAATCTAGGTCCTAGCGGCAGTGCTCTTAACCACTGAGCCATCTCTCCAGCCAGTCTAACTTGTTCTTTTAAAAATTTTTATTTGGAGCTGGAGAGATGGCCTAGCGGTTAAGAGCGCCAACCGCTCTTACAGAGGACCCGGGTTCGATTCCCAGCACCCACATGGTGGCCAAGAACGGTCTGAAATTCCAATTCCAGGAGAACTCCAGTTCCAGGGGAATCCGACACCCTCTTCTGACCTCCGTGGCATTGCACGACACGGGTGCACAAACTTGCATGCAGACAGTACATTCATACACATACAGAAATAAATAAAATTAATTTAAAAAATTAAAATAAATAAAATTAATTAAAAATAAAATTAATAAAAAAAGTTTTATTTGTATTTGGGCACATTTGTGTATGAGCCCATATGCATGGGGGTCAGAGGACAACTTTGGGGAGGTGTTTCTTCTACTGTGCCCTTCAGGGATTAAACACAGGTTGGCAGTACTTGCCTTGCAGGCATTTTTACCCTTTAAGCCATCTCCATACAACCTGGACTTTGTTTTTGGGGGGTGGTTCTTTTTGAGACAGGGTCTCCCTGTAGCCCCAGCTGTCTTGGAACTTACTATGTATATGTGCCACCATGCCCAACTCCCCTTAACAAGGTCTTAAAAAATAATAATAGCACGGCCATGCATCAAGCATTTTTCCAAACATTTAAGTCAATAGGGTTATGAAGAAATGAATAAACACTTGAAAAAAAAATCTTAATAAATATTGAGGGTAGTCTGTTAATCTTCCACTTTCTGTTCCACTTTCCAACAGATTCGTTTAACTCCTTTTTTTAAAACTTTTTAAAAAATTTTTATTTATTTATGTGTATGAATGTACTGTCTGCATGTAGGTTTGTGCACCCATATTGTGCAATGCCGCGGAGGTCAGAAGAGGGTGTTGGATTCCCCTGGAACTGGAGTTAAAGACGGTTCTCAGCCGCCATGTGGGTGTGGGGATCGAACCCGGATCTTCTGCAAGAGCAGTCGGTGCTCTTAACCGCTAGGCCATCTCTCCAGCCCCATTGTTTAACTACTTTAAAAAAAANACCTGGACTTTTTTTTTGGGGGGTGGTTCTTTTTGAGACAGGGTCTCCTGTAGGCCCCAGCTGTCTTGGAACTTCTATGTATATGTGCCACCATGCCCAACTCCCCTTAACAAGGTCTTAAAAAATAATAATAGCACTGCCATTGCATTCAAGCATTTTTTTTTTTTCCAAAACATTTATCAAATTAGGGTTATGAAGAACTGAATTAAAACACTTGAAAAAAAACATCTTAATAATATGAGGGTAGTCTATTAATCTTCCACTTCTGTTCACTTTCCAACAGATTCGGTTTAAACTCCTTTTCTAAAACTTTTTAAAAAATTTTTATTTCTTTATGTGTTCTGAATGTACTGTCTGCATGTAGGGGTTTGTGCACCCATATTGTGCCATGCTGCGGAGGTCAGAAGCGGGTTCGATTCCCGGAACTGGAGTTAAAGACGGTTTTCAGCCGCCATGTGGTTGTGGGGATCGAACCCGGAATCTTCTGGAAGAGCAGTCGTGCTCTTAACCGCTAAGCCAAAAGCCAAGCCATCTCTCCAGCAACAAAAATATTTTTTACTTATTTAAAAAAAAATTTTTTTTTTTAACTTTATTTTCGTATGTGTATGAATGTCCTGTCTGAATGCAGGTTGTGCCCCCATGTTGTGCAATGCCGCGGGAGGTCAGAAGAGGGTGTTCAGGATTCCCCTGGAACGAGAGTTACCAGGACAGTTCTCAGCGGCTGTGGGGTGCTTGTGGTCGAACCCGGGTCTTCTGCAGAGCAGTCGGTGCTTTTAACCCACTAGGCCATCTCTCCAGCCCTTTTTTCATCTTTTTAGGCCTATAACACCTGACAATTTCTAGCTTCATTCGAATATAATGGGCCATTTGACAGTGATATTAAATAGAAAATTTGGCAACTAGTGTTATAAGGATGTTGCATTTACAGAAAACATTTGAGTTGGCATAAGTTCTCAGGAGTTTCTCCAGTTAATCTTAGTTACATGTGCTCTAATGATCCAGTTCTCTTACCAATTTGTTACTTATTCAAGTTGCCTCAGGATGTTTAACAGTAAGGGATTTTGCAATGCCTTGTGAGTATTCCCTGTAATTCAGCATTCAGGAGGCTGAAACAGAAGGATTTCAGAGAGTTTGAGGACAGCCTGTGCTATATAGTGAGTTTGTGGCCAGCCTGATGTACATAGGTTCCAGTCCAGATAGTGTTATAGGGAGACCCTATCTTAGAAAAAAGTGGAAAACAAAACCAATAAAGGATGTTAGGCCCTACCTAAAGTTTGATGGCCACTAGGCATTTTATACTGATCCTTCCTTATATAAACAACCACAAAAATATTTACTATTCCATGACAAGGTGGTTAAAATTACATGGCTATATATACATAAGTTAGGAAAAGGCCATCCTAGACAGAATCAGTCTGTATTGATGTTTTTCCTCCTCTCCCCTCCCCTCCCCTCCTTGTTCTTTTTGAGACAGGGTTTCCTTGTAGCCCCACTGTTTGTCGACCAGGGTAGCCCTGAACTCCGCGATCTGCCTGCCTCTGCCTCCAAGTTGCTAGGATTAAAGATGTGTTGGGCTGGATGCGCCTGGCCCCTTAGTTGTTAAGAGCACTGACTGACTCTTGCAGAGGACCCTGGGTTCGATCCCCGCACCCACATGGCGGCGAGAACATCTGAAACTCCAATTCCAGGAGAGAACTCCAGTTCCAGCGGAATTCCGACACCTGCCTTCTGACCTCCTTGTGGCATTGCGCGACATGGTGCACAGACTTGCTTGTAGACAGTACATTCATGCACTTACCGAAATAAATAAAAATTAATAAAAACAAAAAAATTAAAAAAAATGTGTGCCACCACAACTGGCGATTTTCTTTTTTAAAAATATTTTATTAATTTATGTGTATGAGTGTATTACTTGCATATATGTAAGCACACCAGTGTCGTGCAGTGCCCACGGAAGTCAGAAGAGAATGTCAGATCCCCTGGAACTGGAGTATAGATGGTTGTTAACTACCATGTAGGTGCTGGGAATCGAATCCTGGTACTCTGCAAGAGCAACCACCTCCAGCGCCTGATTATTTTCTTTGACATAACACAAAGTTTGAAATTTTGAATGAACTCCTAAAGCTGAGTTTGAAAAATAGACCCAGGGGGGCTAGAAAGATGGCTCAGTGGTTAAGAGCACTGGTTGTTTTTGCAGAAGACCCAAGCATGGAGACTAAGAACTACCAATAACTCCAGTTCCAGGAGATCTGACCCCCTTCTCTGACCTCTGCTAGCACTGCACAATACGGATGGACTTCCACACATACAGGTGTACTCACTTCATATTACCTAAACTAAAAAATACATTAAAAAAACAGAACAAGATCAAAATTTGTGAATCTTTTTTTTTTTTTTAAGAAATAAGAGGTTTCACTTATGAAATGTAACTAATCTCAAGACAGAAATAGTATAAACTCAATAATAAAGTTCCTAAAAGTTCTGTTTTGTTTTTTCTTTTTTCTTTCTTTTTTTTTTTTTTTTCCTATTTTGTTTTCTTTTAAACTTGGGTTCTTCCGTTGCTAGTCTACAACTTGCTATATAGATCAGGCTGTCCTGGAACTCACAGAGAGCTACCTATTCTACCTCCAAAGTGCTGGGATTGAAAGTGTGCACCCTATGTCTGTAACTAAAAGTTCTGTTTTATAGAGAACCCTCAGTCTGACTTTAGTCATTCACACTTGCCTATGTATATGTGTGCATGTTTACACACATTCCAAATTGGATGGTCGGCTGATAGAACCTTGATTAGTTCTTAAATTTACTAGGAATATTATCAGATTATCACAAGATGATGGTTAGTTGGGTTTTTTTTTTTTTTTCTTTTAGTGTATGCGTGTACTGTCTGGATGTCGGTTGGTGCAAACCATGTTATACAATGCTTTGGGGGTCAGAAGGGGCATTGGATTTCCCCGGAACTGGAGTTAAAAATGGTTATTAGCCGCCATTCGCGGTGCTGGAATCTTGAACCCCGGTGCCACTGTCACGAGCACGTCGGTGCTGTGCTTTTAACCGTTAGGCTATCTCTACAGCCCCATGTTTGTGTTTTATTCTTCAGCATTTGTCAATATTCCTGGCCTTGACAGATAAGGTATTTAATTTCTCTTT
Source organism: Rhizomys pruinosus (assembly GCA_009823505.1). Taxonomy (NCBI): domain Eukaryota; kingdom Metazoa; phylum Chordata; class Mammalia; order Rodentia; family Spalacidae; genus Rhizomys; species Rhizomys pruinosus. Next base: position 3,070,580 of record VZQC01004974.1, read on the forward strand.
GATTCTATCTCATAAAATCCAGTAAATTAATAAAGATTTAGTTTGAAAGGTACCTAAAGAACTTTCTAGTTCAGTTTTCCACTTAACTATAAGAATTTTTTTTTTTCTAGTTCAGTTTTCCAGCACTTGAGAGGCAGAGGCAGGTGGATCTCTGTGAGTTCAGGGCCAGTCTGGTTTACATAGTGAGTTCATGACAGCTGGGGCTACATGGAGACCTTGTCTCAAAAAGACAAAAAAATTATTTTTATTTGTACAAGAGTTTTTTTTTTTTTTTTTTTTTGTATGTGTATGAATGTACTTTCTGCATGCAAGTCTGTGCACCCGTGTCGTGCAATGCCGTGGAGGTCAGAAGAGGGTCTCGGATTCCCCTGGAACTGGAGCTCTCCTGGAATTGGAGTTACAGATGGTTCTCAGCCGCCATGTGGGTGCTGGGGATCGAACCCGGGTCCTCTGCAAGAGCAGTCGGTGCTCTTAACCACTAGGCTATCTCTCCAGCCCTGTACAAGTGTTTTGATGGCTGGTATGTTTACTGGTGCAGTGTCTTTGATGGCCAGAAGAGAATGACAGAGCTGATGTGTGGGTGCTGGGAACCAAACCCTGGTCTTCTGGAAGAACAGCAAGTGCTCTTAACCCACGAGTAACCTCTCTAGCCCTTTTTCAATTTAACAACTTACTGTGTAATTTTATGTAGAGTTGTAAATCCAAAAGAATTAGTAATGCAGCCAGGAGTGGTGGTGCTTGCCTTAGATCCCAGCACTCCATAAGGTAGAAGCAGGTAGATCTCTGAGATCAAGACCAGTCTGGTCTACGATGAGTTCCAGGTCAGCTGGGGCTACAGGGAGACCCTCCAGGGAAAAAACCTCCCAAACAAAGAATTATAGGTCTACAGGACTTTGTGTGTGTGTGTGTGTGTGTGTGTGTGTGTGAGAGAGAGAGAGAGAGAGAGAGAAATATTGGGTGCTATTCAAAATTTAAGAAAGAATAGCTTTTTCTAGCTTCATCCACAGTGAAACACGCATTACTAACATGTGAATAATATTCCAGTTGTCTGATTGCTGGAGATAAGGGATCATAGCAGTTTGGATTAAAATGGGGAAAGTAGTCTGTTATACTTATTTTAAAATCTAGTTACTGATATAGAATGCAACTTAAGTTCAAAATGTAAGAACAGAAGGGTATAAAGCAATGTTCTCCCCATTTTTATCTTGTAGCCCTCTCATTCCCCAAGCTAGAAGCAACTAGGGCTATTAATTTCTTAGTATTATCAAATATTTTATTTATTTGCCCTTTAACAAGAGGTCTTAGCCAGGTGTCGTGGCACACGCCTTTAAGCCCAGCATTTGGGAGGCAGAGGCAGGCAGATCTCTGTGAGTTCAAGGACAGCATGGTCTACATAGTGAGTTCTAGTACAGCTGGGACTACAGGGAGACCCTGTCTCAAAAAGTCCCCTCCCCCCCAATAAAAATGGTCTTATAACCCAAGATGGCCTAGTACTTTTTTTTGTTTTGTTTTGTTTTGTTTTGTTTTGTTTTTTTTGTTCCTTTGAGATAGGTTCTCCCTGTGGTCCCAGCTGGCCTGGAACTCACTATATAGATCAGGCTGTCCTTGAACTCTTAGAGATCCATCTGCCTCTGCCTCCCAAGTGCTGGGATTAAAGATGAATGAATGTTTTGCCTGCATTCATTGTGTGCATGACTAGTGGAAGCCAGAAGAAGGCATCAGATCCCTTTGGATTAACAGGCTGATAGGGTGCTAGGAACTGAACCCAGGACCTCTGTAAGAGTAGCAAGTGCTCTTAACTGCTGAGCCATTTTCCAGCTCCTTGGTTATATATTTTAATTTATATTTAATGTTACAAATTTCTTAACTTCTAGAAATATCTATCTATCTATATCTATATATATTTTAATGGGGCTGGGGTTGGCAAGTCCTGGGATTACAAATTTGGGCCACCACATCTGACAAATCCCTCTCTTCTTCCCTTCTCCCCCCTCTCTTTTCCTCTCTTTCCCTCTCTCCCTTTCTTCCTCTCTCCCTTTTTCTGTTTCTGTCTGGCCCTCCCTCCCCTCCTTCCTTCTATTGAACCCACGGTTTCACACATGCTTGACCAGCACTTTGCCACATCCCTGCCCCTTGCATATAATTTAAAAAGTCATGGTTTCACAAAGTTGGTTAAAAACCTACCAGTTCAACTTTTGTTTCTTTTAGCTGATATCTGTTATATGTCTTTTTGTTTGTATACCTGTCTTGCTACATCTCTTGATTTTTCACAAATATCAAGCATTATCTATCGATGGCTAACTATAGGAATTGAGTCCACTGACCCCCAGTATTCATTTTGTCTTTCATATCCCCAACAACTACACACTAGATAAGCTACTTTCTATGTTTTTTTTTTTTGTTTTTTTTTTTTATTTGTTTTTTTGGTAGTTGTTGGATGTCCTGTCTGCATGTAGGTTTTGTGACAACCGTGTCCATGCAGCGCCCACGGAGGTCAGAAAGGCATTGGATTCCCCTGGAAGGTGAGTTAAAGGGACGGTTCTCAGCTGCCATGTGGGTGCTTGGGGGATCGAACCGGGGCCTCTGCAATAGCGTCGGCGCTACTTTTTAAACCGCTAGGCCATCTCTCCAGCCCTCCGAAATATGTTTTTTATCAGGAACTTTAAGAATGTGTAAATGCTATACAAGATTTAGTCGTATCATAGCCCATGATTACTTTTCTTTCCTGTCCAACTCTTTTTTTGGAGTAATAATGGTTTTCACTTTTTTACAATTTTTGTGTATTTATGCATAGTAACTAAGCACATTTTTTTGGTTTTTTTTTTATTTGTTTTTTTTTTTTTTTTGGTCTTTATGAGACAGTGCCTCCCTGTAAAGCCCTGGGCTGTCCGGAACATCCTCTGTAAACCAGGCGGGCCGTGAACTCACAAGATCCGCCTGCCTCTGCCCGGGGTCCAATTGCTAGGATTAAAGGCGTGGTGCCACCATGCCCCGGCAGCACATGATATTTCTAAAATAGTCTCAAGACTATTCGGGCCTATTATTCCGTTAATTTTTATCTCTGTTACAGCGTCTCTCAGACGTGTTCTGTTGCTAGGCTTCGAATCCTAAATTGGTTGTCTTTTGCATCTGGTCCTTAATGGTCATCCTGGACTTACTTCTCACCATCACTTCGATTTCCTTTACCTTCTTTTCTGTTGGAGAACTTACTATCCACGTCTTCCATATTCTTTGTTTATTCCCTCATTTTGATGGAGAATACTCTGGAGTGGCATCCTGAGAAAGAATACATAGGAGGAGCCTGGAGAGGTGGCTCAGTGGTTAAGAGCAGTATTTGCTCCTACAGATACCCAGATTTGAATCCAGCACCCACCCCCAAGGTGTGCAGGGTTTAACAAGGCCACGCTGTAACTCCAGTTCCAGGGGATCCAGGGTCCTCTTCTGTCTTCCCTGGGTATTGCATGGCACACTTACAGCACGTTACATAGCGATGCTTCACATACAAAAAACACAATAGAAGAGGCCGGTGCGTGTAGATGTGGCGCAAATAGCCGTTTAAATATCCGTGGCACTTGGGAGGCAGGGAGCAGGCGGATCTTTGTGAGTGTTCAAGGCCAGCCTATGCTACACAGTGGATTTCGGGTAAGGTACGAGGGCTGGGGCTACATAGGAGACCCTATTCGTCGAAAATCGATATCGGTCACAGATCTGCCTGCCCGCTGCCTCTCCCAATTGCTAGGATTAAAGGCCCGGCTTTTTTTTTTTTTTTTTTTTAAAATAAATATTTTAAAAAATACATAGGACTTACTTACTTTGCGAGCAGGTGTCATCCAGATGTCGTAGAGATCCCGAAATATAATTGTGGCGTTATTTCTGGTCGTCCCTCTCCTTGGAGTAATATTCACGCGGCTGATAAGTGTCAAAAGCATAAGTTTACGTCCTCTAGTGGTTAGGTAAATGTTATAAGCCACAGTAAGACCTTGTCATCTTTTACAGAAAAGCTATAGTTCATGGATTAGCATACCATCCAAACATCTGTGTCTATACCAACATAACCTACCATAATAATTAGTACTGTTTAAATGCCTGTATATCTAATTGCTTGTGCTTCATTAGTAGGATTAAAAGGTTATTCCTGGATAAACTGCCAGCCCATGAAAGGAAATAGCCTGAACTGATCAGAGTCCAAAACATCTCCAGAGAAAGTAGACTGTTTTGCATCTCATCCACTTGTGCCGCTTTTCTTTAAAAAATTTTTTTTTATTTATTATTTTTTATGTGTATGAGTGTACTGTCTGCATGTAGGTTGGTGCATCCGTGTCGTGCAGTGCCATGGAGGTCAAAAGAGGGCATCGGATTCCCCTGGAACTGGAGTTAAAGATGGTTCTTAGCTGCCATGTGGGTGCTGGGAATCAAACCTGGGTCCTCTGCAAGAGCAGTTGGCGCTCTTAACCGCTGAGCCATCTCTCCAGCCCCTTGTACCCCTTTTCTAAAGCCTAGGGAACAATCTGCGGAAGAGGGGGCATGGTAGAATGCAAGGGCTGCAATTGGGGTGAATTGTGAAACTACAGCAATATAGACTGGACTCTTATTTGATCAACATGCTTGTACATACGAGCCCCTCCAGCTGGACAATGGGGACCTTGGGCTGTATAAGTTTGGGCATAGCTGCTTGCAAATTGGTTTTACATGAAGGATGCTTGTATTCATTACTTATTACTTATTATTTAAAAAATACATAGGACATAATTTTTTAAAAAAAGCTTATTGGGCTGGAGAGATGGCTCAGTGGTTAAGAGCACTGGCTGTTCTTGAAGAAGACCTGGGTTCAAATCCCAGTATCCACATGACATTTGACAACCCTCCATAACTCCAATTCCAGGTGATCCAATGCCCTCTTCTGTCCTCCAAGGGCACTCTTGACATGGGTGTACTTATACACATGCAGGCATTACACTCATATGCATAAAATAAAAATAAATAAAAATATGTATCTTTAAAAAAAAACAAACTTTTAAGCTTACAAAAAATAGTACAGCAGACACCTAGATTCTTAAGTGTTTAATATTTTGCTACATTTGCTGTACTGCTTTCTCATACATATGTTCATATTTCTAAATCATGTCAAACTAAATTGAAAACCCAACACCCATAAGTACTTCTGCATGTTTCTCCTAGGAGTTAGGATATTTTATGATTTAGTCACTTTGGCCTGTAAACAATGTAATAGTATGTAGCATCTGTTCTCATTTAGGATTTCTCCCTGTCTCACTAATCTCTTTTATAGCTGCAGTGTTTCAGTTTATCATACATTTACTGCTTTACATTTAGTTCTTGAGAATCTAGTCCTCTCAGAAGGACAAGCGTCATACCCCCTTTATTTATTTATTTTTTTTTGAGACAGGGTCTCCCTGTAGCTCCGGCTGTCCTGGAACTCGCTCTGTAGACCAGGCTGGCCTTGAACTCACAAAGATCCACCTGCCTCTGCCTTCCAGGTGCTAGGATTAAAGGCGTGCGCCACCACGCTCGGCATGTAGATATTCTTGAGAGCATCAGGCAGGAGATTGATGCTCACCATTATTAGGCAATGTGGTGAAGTCATTGACTTTTCTTAAGCATGACTATGTATACATAGCTATGTATATAAAACCATTAAAAATGTTTGAGTGAAAAGGGTATTATGTCTCTTTACTAAGTTACTCAGGCTCTGAACTCAGACCTTAAATTTGAGTAACTGACATTATAGACCTGTGCCAAAAGGAACAGTGGCATTCTGATTCTTGATTTTTTTTTTTTTTTTTTTTTTTTCGAGACAGGGACTCCCTGTAGCTCCAATAGACCAGGCTGGTCTTGAAATCACAGAGATTTGCCTATTTCTGCCTCCCAAGTTCTGGGATTAAAGGTGTATGCCATGACACCTGGCTGATTCTTGATTATTTTTATGGGGAGATGGGATTTTTTTTTTTCCCCTCCGTGGATCTTCTCTATTCAGTTTCTGAAATTTAAGAAATGTTTCTTGGAATCTGTGTATTTTTCTCCTTTGTGATAGGTAATTTGTGTATGTGTCCTGGGATTGAATACAATCATAGGCTAGGCAAGGACTTTACCACAGAGCTACACATGCATTTCATTGGTGGACTTTTTTTTTTTTTTATTTTATTTATTTCTGTATGTGTAGATGATGTACTGGTACCACCCTGATGTGTTTGTGGGCACGCTGTGTGGGCAAGTGTGCAATGCCGCAGAGTTCATAAGAGGGTGTCAGATTCACCCTGGAACTGGAGTTGCTCCTCCCCGGAAAGTGGAGTGTTTCAGATGGTGTCTCAAGTCTCGCTCGAGCGCGTCCCCGCCATGTGGGTGCTGCGATCAAACCCGGGTCCTCTTAGGGGAGGGGGAGGGGGGAGAGCGTTGCGCTCTTAACCCACTAGCCAGCTAGGGGCCAATCTCTCCAGGCCCTCATTTGTGGAAAAGGACTTATTAAAAAATTTGACAGCAGTTTCCTGTTAATCCTAGAGAAGTTTTTATTAATTATTACATTAATTTTATTTTCCCCTGATTTTGTTCTTTTGGGAGTTGCTATCATTCATATTTGGAATTTCTAAATAGTTCTTTCTTTTGTTTCCTATTGTTTATCTCTTTGACTTATTCAGATTTACAAATATTTTTCCTTAGTTGTATCTCTTTTTTTTTTTTTGCATCTTTTGTCTTTTTGAGACAGGGTCTCCTTGTAGCACACCAGCCTGTGCCTGGGAACTTACTATGTAGACCAGGCTGGCCTTGAATTCATAGAGATCTGTCTGCCTCTGCCTCCCGAGTTCTGGGATTACCCCACCACGAGAGGCCAGTAGTATCATCTTACTGATCTTTTTTATTGCTATGATTACATTTTTAACTTAAAAAAAATTGGTGGCACACACCATTAATCCTAGCACTTGGGAGGCAGAGGCAGGAGGGTCTCTGTGAGTTCAAGGCCAGCCTGGTCAACATAGTGAGCTCCAGGCCAGCTGGGACTAAAGGGAGACCCTGTCTCAAAAACACCAAAGATTTTTTTTTGTTTTTTTTCCAATTACATTTTTATCTTTTTTTGTAGAGTAGGAAGGTGTGCCACAGCCCTGTTTTTAGCTTTTAAGAATGATTTCTGAGCCGGGTCTGTTGGCGCATGCCTTTAATCCCATCACTTGGAGGCAGAGGCAGAGGCAGGTGGATCTCTGTGACTTCAAGGCCAGCCTGGTCTACATAGCAAGTTACAGGACAGCTGGGACTACAGGGGGGACCCTGTCTCGAAAAGACAAAAAAAAAAAAGTATTTCTGGGCCAGCGTGATGGCTTAGCAGTTATAGGAGCCTGCCAGCCAAGCCAGAGGAGCTGAGTTCCATCCTAGGGATCCAGGTGGAGGGGAGAGAGAACCAGTTCCCAAAGAATGTTTTCTAGCCTTAACATGGTTTTTTTTTGTTTTGTTTTTTTTTTGTCTTTTTGAGACAGGGTCTACTTTTATTCCCAGCTGGCCTGGAGCTCTCTATGTAGACCAGGAGGGCCTTGAATTCACAAAGATCCACCTGCCTCTGCCTCTGCCTCTGTCTCCCAAGTGCTAGGATTAATGGTGTGCCCCACCACACCCACTTAAAGATGGTTCTTAGCCACCATATGGGTGCTGGGAATCGAACCAAGTTCCTCTGCAAGAGCAGAACAGCTCCAGGTTCAGTGAGAGAACCTGTCTCAAAAGTTAAAGTGGAGAGTGACTGAGGAAGACACTCAGTACTGGCTTCCCTCCACACATGGGTGTACCCACTCTCTGTCTCTCTCTTGTAATCTCTTATCGGTTACTGAATTAATACCAAACTCTTATTACAACTCATAAAAATTAAAGAGATGTGGTGGTACACATCTCCTGAACTCAGGCCAACCTGGGCTGCATAGTCAGTTTGAGACCAGCTTGGGACTACATAATAACCCTGTGTGTTAGTTACCTTTTCGTTATTGTGACCCAAATACCTGACAAGGAGCAACTTAAGGGAGGAGATGGTGGAGTTACAGCAGTGTGAGGTGTGGCTGGGACATCTGTCCCGTAGGGCAGGCTGGAAAACCTCAAGGCCTTCCTCCAGTGACCCAGTTCCTCCAGTGAGATTCTACTCCTAAAGATTCTCCAGCCTCCAAAACAGTACCACTAGCTAGAGACCAGGTGTTGAAGCACATTAGTCTGTGGGGGACATTTCACATTCAAACCTTCATGTCTGTCTGTCTGTCTGTCTGTCTTTCCCTCTCTCACACACACAGAGAGAGAGAGAGAGAGAGAGAGACAGAGAGAGAGAGAAATAGGCAAATTAAATTATCCTTTTAAAAATTAATTATGACTTGAAAGGCCATACATATTGTGGAATTTTGTATCTTTATCAATAACTATGAAAATCAATTACTGCCTCTTTTAGAATTCCTTGGATAATACAGTATCATTTGAGTTCAGGGATAACATGATAAGTAAAATTGGCAAAATCTGGTAGGTGTTTTTTTTTTCTTTTTTTTGGTCTTTTTGAAATAGGGTTTCCTTGTAGCCTCAGCTGGCCTGGAACTCACCAAGGTCTACCTGCCTCTGCCTCCCTGTGCTGGGATTAAAGGCACGTGCCACCACACCTGGCTTCTTTTTTTGTTTTTCTTTTAAGAAATATCTCTGATAGAAGTGCAGGAAGACTCTTAGGTAAAATCATTAGCTGTAATTAGCTTATCCATTTTCGGGAACAAAGGGCACAGTTTGGGAGTCTTCTGCAAATGTTTTCTTTTTCTTTCTTTGGTTCTAGGAATTGAACCCATAGTTTGTGCATGCTAAGCAAATGCTTTACTGTTGAGGGCTTCCAAATATGTCCAAAATCCCCAAATAAAAGTTCAAAATTACATTATTTGTATGTCTAAAATAAAAGAGTTTTGGCTAGTACAGTGCTTGCCAAGCACGTACAAAGCCCTGTATTAGATATTTATCACAGAATAAAGTGGACATGGTGGTATATACCTGTAATCTCAGCACGTGAGAGGTAGAGGCAGGAGAATTGGAAGTTAAGTCATACTTGGTTACATAGCTAGTTTGAGGCCAGCCTGGGTTCCTTGAGACCCCACCCCCCTCCAAAAAGGAAAAAAGAGAAAATTTGACATTGTTAACAATTTGATATAATGAAGAAAATTGTTATTTGGATAGACAAATCCTGTAATCAAACCTGGGGAAAGGATTTGTTTTGGAGATGATAAAATAGAAAGTATTTGACCCTTGCCAAAAAAGTCACTATGACTCTTTTTTCTCTTTTCTCTCTCCCCCACCCAAGAATTTTTAATGGATTTTAGTGTTAATTTAGTGCCCCCTATAAGGGTTACAAAGAAGTAGGTGTTTCTAAGTGCTGGAATTTCAGGAGTGAACCAACATGCCCAGGTTCTTTGTGTTTTTTAGAGGAAGAAGCCTTTTTTTCTCTTTAAGAATATTTTATTATTTTTATTTTATGTGTGTGAATGTATGGCCTGCATGTGTGTAAGTGCACCTGTGTTATGCCATGCCCATGGAGGTCAGAAGAGGGCATCAGATCCTCTGGAATTGGAGTTGGGGATGGTTTTTAGCTGCTGTATGGGAGCTAGGAACTGAACCAAGGTCCTCTGCAAGAACAGCCAGTGCTTTTAACTGCTGAGCCATCTCTCTAGCCCCACAGAGAAAGAAGTCTTGACCTAGTTTTTGCAAAGCTTTAGGAATCCCAACTATGTGCAAGGAAAATTTTGTGTGAGGTTGTATTTTGTCAGGAAGGGCCTCAAGTTATCAGATTATCAGCTTAAAGATGGTTCTTGCCCACCATATGAGTGCTGGGAATTGAACCCAGGTCCTCTGCAAGAGCAGTTGGTGCTCTTAACCACAGAGCCATCTCTCCAGCCCTTCAAAGAGCTTTTAAAGACAAAAACAACAAGCTAAGCCAGGCGTGGTGGCACACGCCTTTAATCCTAGCACTTGGGAGGCAGAGGCAGGCGGATCTTTGTGAGTTCAAGACCAGCCTGGTCTACAAAGTGAGTTCCAGGACAGCCTGAGCTATGGGGAGACACTGACTCAAAAAAAAGAAAAAAAAAAAAAAAAAAAGCCTCTAGAGGAATTTGGTGACATTATAGAAACACAATTGTGAGGCTATAGAAACCAATGCAAGCAGTGGTGACCTTTAAGCTGATTGGTTGTGTTTAGCAGCGTGAGGCCTCTTGGAGAGGAATGGGCTCCTTAGGGGGAGGGATGCACTCCTTCAGGGCTGGGAAAGTTCATCCTGACCTCAAGTAGCTCTGGGAACTAAGAACTCAGGGGCAGAGTAGCAGGAAATGTACTCTTGGTTATGGTCAGACGGGAGAGTTAGTCATGGGAGCAGATGAACTCAAGGCAGGAGGGAGTAACAATGGGAACCAAACTTACTTCAGAGGCTTGCTTTAACTCAATTTTCCAGTTAACTGCTTACTTCTGATTAACTGTTTCTGACCTGTTCCCAACATTTCCCCCCTTGAGTTAGGATCATGAGTCAAATCATGGACTCATCTGTAGTAATGAAGGACCATGAGCTGGACTGCAGAAATTCTTTCCTTTATAAAGTTAATTAAGACATGGCAGCTGTGGGCACCTGGTGGTGGGCAGTCAGCAAGCAAGATGGTGACTGAGATACACTCCTATAGGCTCTGGGTGAGACCTCTGATAAGGGGAAGAGGTTATAAGATTGACAGCCTCTGGAGGAGGTGGACACCTGTGTGTCCCTTGGAATTCTGGGAAATTCAGACCTAACATTCCAGCCTTTTGATTATGAAAAGGAGGGAATAGGATGCTGTTCTCTTGCTTCTGTATCTGCTTCAGAGCTGAGGAGGGACGAAGTCTTGGGGGAATAGGTGTCAGGCTGGAGGGTTAGAATCTGGTCTCCCATCTTGGTTGCTCTGGGTGCCTGGTGTTTTTGATCCAAATCAATAGTGGCCAGTAGTTAGTGTACAGTTTCTCTGTAACTAAAAAGACAAGCTGGTTAAGTCTTACATGACTATACCAGTGCATGGATTTCACAGTAGCAATAGGAGGCCTAGTGGGTGCATTAGTGATTGGAGAGTCCCTGTCTATAGAATCTCCAGAAGAGAGAACCTGTACTCTATTAGTACTCCATTCTTAGGAATTGGAAAAAAAAAGTATATTTAGTACTCAGAGCTCCAGATTAAGAGCCAGTTTAACCATGACCTATCTTCTTAGCATGGTACAGTAGATCTTTCACCTGTCTCTATGGTATTTCTTTGATCATAGTTTCCTGTTGGGATGTTTAAAACCACACAGTTAGCTCAGATAAATTAAATTAGTTGTGGTGTTAAGGTCAGTTGAGGTTCTGGTCCTTAGGGGTCACTCAGGCCTTGTGCCTGGCTCTTTTTACCAGTTCCATCTACGTGAGGACAAAGTCAGGTCTTGCTTGACCAGAGCTTCCCTTTGAAGCACGAGGAGCTTCTCATCTATACCGACTTTCCTCCTTTGACTGGACACTGGCCAGAAGAAGTCCACTTAAGTGAATCTCCAAGACCTCCCTGGCTCAGGATGACTGGTGACTCACTGCCTTAGGACATGTAGAGAAGTGCTCATGCAGGACCCTAACACTTAAGTCAGCCTTAGAGGGTAAGGGCCAAAAGATTGTCTCTTAAAATCCCTCTTGCCAAATCAGATTGGAGCTTTTTTTTTTTAAGTTTTTATTTATTTCTGTATGTGTGTGAATGTACTGTCTGCATGCAGGCCTGCGCACCGTGCTGTGCAACGCCTCGGAGGTCAGAAGAGGGCGTCAGATTCCCCCGGAACTGGAACTCTCCTGGAATTGGAGTTTCAGACGGCTCTCGCCATGTGGGCGCTGGGGATCGAACCCCGGTCCTCTGCAAGAGCGGTCGGCACTCCCAACCGCTAGGCCATCTCTCTAGCCCCTAGATTGGAGCTTTAAGTATGGTTGTTAAACCTCCAAGTAGGTCAGTTGAATGCTTTCCTATATAACACATAAAGCTTGAACATTGACTTAAACATTCTTAATAAATTCTCAGTTGCTGTGGCAAAACACTCCAACTAATAGTGAGAGCTTATGAAAGCAGCCTGAAGGTAGTAACTACAGCAAAGGCTAGGAAGTGATTCTGCTTACTGACTTGTGTTGTTGGCTCCTGTTCAGCCCATTGTATACAATATATAACTATCTGGCCAAGGATGGCATTGCCCACATTGGGCTCAGTCCAGTCCAATGAAGGCAATTGTTGAGGTTTCTTAGCTCAGGTGTGCCAAGTTGCCATCAGACCTATCCAGTAAAACACACAATTTGTTCTTTAACATAGTCCAGGAAACAAACCCAGGATATTATTTCAAGTGACTATTTTAAATGAAAGCCGTGTCACTTGTCCCCAGATTTTGAATTATACCTTTGAGAAGAAAAAGGAGGGGGGCATTATCACATACCTATAGCAGGCAAGAAATACTTAAGCTCAGCAGAATTGGTTTCATTCCAGCTGTTCTCATGTGGTCCCCGGAAGTGAAACCTAATTTTTCTTAAAAATATTAAAAAGTAGGGGCTGGAGAGATGGTTCAGCAGTTAAGAGCACCGACTGCTCTTGCAGAGGACCTGGGTTCAATTCCCAGCACCCACATGGCGGCTAAGAACCATCTTTAAGCTGGGTGTGGTGGCGCATGCCTTTAATCCCAGCACTGGGGAGGCAGGGGCAGGCAGATTTCTGTTAGTTCAAGGCCAGCTTAGTCTACATAGCAAGTTCCAGGCCAGCTGGATCTATCTACAGGGAAATCCTGTTTCAAAAATACCAAAAAAATAAAAGTAACATGTGCGAAGTATAACAGATATCTATATCTATATCTATCTTTCTATCTCTATCTATCTATCTATCTATCTATCTATCTATCTATAATCTATATCTATATATCTATATCTGTATATCTGTGTGTCTGTCTATCTATCTAGTCTATAGCAGAGTTAATAGAAGCTAATGGAGCTGGGTGTGGTGGTGCACGCCTTTAATCCTAGCACTGGGGAGGCAGAGGCAGGCGGATCTTTGTGAGTTCAAGGCCAGCCTGGTCTACAGAGCGAGTTCCAGGATAGCTGGGGCTACAGGGAGACCCTGTCTGGAAAAGACAAAAAAATAAAGCTAATGAACCAACAGCAAGTCACAATAAACATACAAGAAATTAAAGACACTTTAAAGAAAACAAAAAAGCATGTTTCATTTGAAGGGCAAAAATAGAGTTTTGTAAAGCCTTACGAAATGATTTTTACCATGTATGTATGTATATTTGATAGTATTTTTTTTTTTTTAAAAAAAAAAAATTGTTTTTTTTTAATTTATTAATTGATGGTTTGTGCATATGATACATCATTTTCACAGCACTCAGAGCAGATTCCCTAAAAAAAAAATATCCCATTTTCCTCCCCCCCCCACCCACCGACCATCGCCAGATCAGGATATGCGCCGGAACTGTCCGGCATCCTATTCAGTTTATTTTTTTTCATTTTTTAGCTATAAGTGATAATCCATGAGTATAAGCATCCTTCGTGCAAAACCAATCTATAGACTGTTGTGCCCAAACCCCCACAGTCCCACCATTCAGTGGAGGTTGACAGGTTGTTTGTTCAATCAAGTTTTTTTGGTCTCCCTGTAGCCCAGCTGTCCTGGAAGTATTTGAAATCTTTTCACTGCAAATATAGGAAGTGGGTCTAGAGAGATGGCTCATCGGTTAAGAGGACTAGCTGCTCTTGCAGAGGACTGGGACTTGGTTCCCAGGATCAGCACACATGGCAGCTAACAACTGTCTCTAACTCCAGCATCAGGGGATCTGATGTCCTGTTCTCGCCTCTGAGGGCATTGCATCCATGCATGCAGGCAAAACACTCATACTCACAAAATAAAAATAAGTAAAACAGAAATCATTGACCAAATGTTTATTAATCCACTGCATCCATTGAGTGTTAACACTTTATCATTTCCCAACTGTTGTGGCTTTAAGACCTTTTGACAAAAGTCAATAAAATGTTTACATTATCTATATTTAAAAATAACTTTTTGAATAAAAACTTAAAAAATGATTGATACCTTCATAAAGTATGATACACTTTTTTGGGGGGCGTGTCTCCCCAGCTGTCCTGGAACTTACTGTGTAGACCAGGCTGGCTTTGAACCAGAGAGATCTGCCTGCCTCTGCCTCCTAAGTGCTGGGATTAAAGGTGTGTGCCACCATGCCCAGCTGATACACTTTTTTTAATTAAACAGTTTTTTGTTTGGGTTTTTTGGTTCATTTATTTTTTGACTGGTCTCCCTAATCCCAGACTGTTTGGAAATCACAGTGTGGACCAGGGTGGACTTGATCTGACAGAGATCCACCAGCCTCTGCCTCCTGAGTGCTGGGATTAAAGACAGGAATGCCACTATGCCCAGTGTTTTGAGACAGGATCTCATTACATAGACCTAGATGGCCTGGAACTCACAATGTAGACCAAGTTGGGCTCAAACTCAAAGAGATCTGCCTGGCTCTGCCTCCTGAGTGCTGTCATTCTGAGTGCCACTATGCTTGGGTAAGCCCGATATACCCACATTCTCCCAAATCTTGTCCTCTGTCACTTGAGGGTTCTCTTCTAGGATTCCGGATTTCCTTGTCAATGCAGTGGGTTCTGTCATTGAGTTTTCCTCTCTGCCCTACACCAAGACTTCTCAAGTCTTGATCTGTATCACTATTACCAACTGAATTTAAAATTCAGATACCTAGGTCACCCTTCACCTGCAGATCTGATTTAGTAGATCTGGGTTGGAATTTACGCATTTGTATTTAACATTTTTTTAAATTTTTATTTATTTATTTATTTATTTATTTATTTATTTATTTATTTATTTATTTATTTATTGTCTTTTCGAGACAGGGTCTCCCTGTAGCTCCACCTGTCTTGGAACTCACGCTGTAGACCAGGCTGGCCTTGAACTCACAAAGATCCGCCTGCCTCTGCCTCCCAAGTGCTAGGATTAAAGGCGTGCGCCAGCACGCCCAACCCTTTTTATTTGTTTTTATGTATATGAATATACTGTCTGCATGTAGGTTTGTGCTCCCATGTTGTGCAATGCCGAGAAGGTCAGAAGAGGGTGTTGGATTCCCCTGGAACTGGAGTTAAAGATGGTTCTCAGCTGCTGTGTGGGTGCTGGGGATCAAACCCAGGTCCTCTGCAAGAGCAGTCAGCACTCTTAACTGCTAGGCCATCTCTCCAGCCCTGAATTTAACATTTTTAAAAAGCTCAGACTTGGGACTGAAGAGATGGCTCAGTGGTTAAGAGCCCTGCCTGGTCTTGCAGAGGACCCACATGGCAGCTAACAACTGTCCGTAACTCCAATTTCAGTGGATTTAATGTCCTTTCTGATATCCTGCACAACATGGGTACACCTACCTACATATTGGCAATACACTCATACACATGAGATAAAATATATTAAATAGTATATTAAAAAAAATAGCTTTCCAGATCTTTCACAGGAAAACTTTGAACTGATTCTTCTCCCTCCACCTAAACAATGCTAGGATTATAGGCCTAGGCCACAGGCTTAACTGTTCATGTGTGTTTTACAAAGCTCTCAGGTGCTTCTTTTTTTAAAATATTTTTTTATTTATTATTTTTACGTGTATGAGTGTACTGTCTGCATGTAGGTTGGTGCACCAGTGTCATGCAATGCCATGGAGGTCAGAGAGGGTGTCGGATTCCCCTTGAACTGGAGTTAAAGACGGTTCTTAGCTGCCATGTAGGTGCTGGAAATCAAACCCAGGTCCTCTGCAAGAGCAGTCGGTGCTCTTAACCACTGAACCATCTCTCCAGCTCCTCAGGTGCTTCTTATACATAATTTCAATGGAGAATTTCTCCCCTAGATAGTTTAAATTGTTGGCCTAGAAGTAAACTGCCTGGCTTGGTAGTGTATACCTCTAATCCCAGCACTCAGGAGGCAGAGGCAGAGGCAGGGGCAGGGGCAGGGGCAGGGGCAGGGGGATCTCTGTGAGTTTAAGGCCAGCCTGGTCTACATAGTGAGTTTCAGGACAGCTGGGACTAAAGGAAGACCCTGTCTCAAAAAGACAAAAACAACAACAAAAAACAAACAAACAAAGAAGTAAACTTGGGCTTTGGGGAGTAGAGTGCTTTGGCCCTTTAGAGTCTCAGGACTTAGTATATATAATAGGAATGCTGCCATCCCTCTGGTTTCTAGCATTTGTGGGTACCCATAGCTACTTGGAAAAATGAGAGTCCAAGTTTTAGAAAATCTATTTTTTTCTCCATTGCCTCATTTTTAATGAAATGTTAGAAATAATAAGGGTTGTAATGCATTCATATTTTAGTATACAATTTAAATTTTTCAATATAAAATTCTTTGAGTTTATGTAATTGAGTAATAAACTAACTGAACTTTGTTTCAAGTTAAATAATATTTACCAGAGCCGGGCGTGGTGGCACATGCCTTTAATCCTAGCACTTGGGAGGCAGAGGCAGGCGGATCTTTGTGAGTTCAAGGCCAGTCTGGTCTACAGAGCTAATTCCAGGACAGCTGGGGCTACAGGGAGACCCTGTCTCGAAAAGACCAAAAAAATAAAAAATAATATTTACCAGAAACTGATACTTTGAATATTACTATTTTAGTACTATACTAAACAAAAATGGAACTGTCAGAAATTTGGGATTTTTAAAAAAGTAACCAACCAAAAAAAAGCAACTTTCAAATCTCGCTTTCTCTCTTTGTTTAGTTCTTTTTGGAGGCGGATATCTGCTGAGACAATAAGAATTATAAGAGGTCAGTTTCAAGTAATATTCTTATGTTTTCAATGTAGTAAACATTTTCATATGTAAAATAACAAACTGTTAAACTGTGGGCTTTTCTGTTGTCTCCCACAAATAATATTGGCAGATGTAGGTTGAATGACCCGAAAGGAATGAGGAGTCTGACAATGGGGGTGACCCACTACTTTCCCTCTATTTAGGACTAGAAACAGTGGAAATGGGACAGGCTGTGGAATGGCTTCTAGAGTGTCTAGACGGGTGCTCAGTGATTTTCCATGCATGACCTCTCTTTTCTGTGGTTTGCATGCTTGTGCTAGGAGTCCTGTTCTGTACAGGTGCTTGTTGCTATATAGGCTTTTGAGTTGTTAACACTGAACTGCTTTCAGTCTATGCAACCCTTTAGAAAAGGATGCCTAGGTCACCTTCCTAGGAGGATTTGACTACTTGGAGCTGGCTGTGTTGAGCCTTTCATTTATTAGCCCAGGGACCATATCTCATTAACATTTCCATTTTCTTCTTCCATGATTTCAAAGAAGCACTCTTTTCTTATGAATTTTATTTATTTTTAATATTTTATTTTATTGTTTTATGTGTATGAATGTATTGGTTGCATGTATGTAAGTGCATCCATGTTGTGCAGTGCCCTCGAAGGTCAGAAGAGGGCATTGGATCCTCTGGAACTGGAGTTACAGATGGTTGTTAGCCACCATGCAGGTGCTGGGAACTGAACATGGATCCCTCTGCAAGAGCAGCCAGTGCTCTAAATCACTGAGCCATCTCTCTAGCCCCTTGGATTTAATTTAATTTTTTTTTGTGTGTGTGGTCATGGAACTTCAATCGGGTTATAAACTAGAATCTATACCTGGTGCCTTACTTCCCTTGTGATGAAGGTAAGCCAGAAGCCAGAAGCCAGGTGTGGTGGTGCATGTCTGTAAACCCAGAAATTGAGGAGTGGATACAAGTTATCTTCAGCTACAGAGCAAGTTTGAGGCTATCCTTGGCTATAAGACCCTGCCCATAACAGCTGCCTTTATTTTCTCTACTTTTTTGTTGCTGTATCTTTTTTTTTTTTGGTCTATTTCAAGACAGGGTCTCCATGTAGTCCCAGCTGTCCTGGAACTCAGTCTGTAATCCAGGATGGCCTTGAACTCACAAAGATCCACCTGCCTCTGACTCCCAAGTGCTAGGATTAAAGGCGTACGTCACCACACCTGGCTGTTGCTGTATCTTTTAATGTTCTTCAGAGTGGTCAGTCTGTTGGATCTTTCTTTTTATCCCCTTTCATTTTTCCTTTAATGATTTGATTTTCCTATAGGCTTCTAGAATGCACTTTATACAATTTGGAGAATTAAAAAGAGAAATCTGATACTGTAATATAAGTGTATAATTAATTTAGACAACAGATCTGTTGGGACTGGAAAGATGGCTGCTCTTGCAGAGGCTTCAGGTTTGGTTCCCAACATCCACATAGCAGCTCACAACTGTCTGCAACTCCAGTTCCATGTGATCCAATGTATCTTCTGGCCTCTGTGGGTACTATACTCCTATGCACACACACATAGACGCAGGTAAAACACTCATACACATAAAACATTAAAAATTTTTTTTTAGGGCTGGAGAGATAGCCTAGCGGTTAAGAGCACCGACTGCTCTTTCAGAGGACCCGGGTTCGATCCCCAGCACCCACATGGCGGCTAAGAACCGTCTGTAACTCCAATTCTAGAATTCCAGTTCCAGGGGAATCCGAGACCCTCTTCTGACCTCCGCGGCATTGCACGACATGGGTGCACAAACCTACATGCAGACAGTATACTCATACACATACAAAAATAAATTTAAAAAATTAAAAAAAATTTTTAATTTTAAAATTTTATTTATTTACAAAAATAAATTTAAAAAATTTAAAAAATTTTAATTTTTTAAAATTTTATTTATTTTCGTATGTGTATGAGTGTACTGTCTGCATGTAGGTTTGTGCACCCGTGTCGTGCAATGCCGCGGAGGTCAGAAGAGGGTCTCGGATTCCCCTGGAACTGGAGTTCTCCTGGAATTGGAGTTACAGATGGTTCTTAGCCGCCATGTGGGTGCTGGGGATCGAACCCGGGTCCTCTGAAAGAACAGTCGGTGCTCTTAACCGCTAGGCTATCTCTGCAGCCCCTAAAAAAATTCTTGTTCCATGCTATTTAAGTTTTTTTTTTTCGGGTATGGTACTGCACACCTGTAATCCCAGCACTTGGAAGGCAGAGGCAGGTCGCTCAGGGCCACCCTGGTCTACATAATCGAGTTCTAGGCCAGTTGGGGCTACAGGGATACCCTGTCTCAAAAAGGCCAAAAATGTTTTTGTATGTGTGTACTGGGGATTAAACCTAGGCTTCCTGCCTCTTCTATCACTGAGCTATTACTCTAGCCCAATACTTTTATGTATTTTTTTTTTTAGTGTACAAATAATGGGTTTCATTATGTCATTTTTCACACATATATTGTTCATGTTTATTCCTTCAACCACCCTCCTCTCAGTACCTCCTTTTCCTACCCTTAATGGTTCCCTTCCTCCTTTCAGGTATTCCCTTTCTGCTCGCGCGCGTGCGTGTGTGTGTGTGTGTGTGTGTGTGTGTGTCTACATAGGAGAAAGATGTGGGAGTTTTGTCCTCCTTACATTATCTTCTCTTGTTCCCCTCTCCTCACTTTTTCTTCTCCCCTCATAGTCACACTTTTTTCCCTCCCTACCTTTGATTTTCCCTCCTTTCCTTCTTCTAGCATTAAAAATAAGTTTGCCTAAGTAGTCTTCAACTTCCTTCTAGGAAATGTCACAGTTTTGTTTTTTGGGTTTTTTTGTTGTTTTTTTGGTCTTTTTGAGACAGGGGTCTCCCTGTAGCCCCAGACACCTGGAACTGGATATGTAGACCAAGGTGCCCTTGAACTCTCAGAGGTCTGCCTCTGCCCCCCTCTGCCCCCTCTCTCTGCTCCCTCCCTCTGCTCCCCTCTGTCCCCCTCCTCCCTCCTCTGCCCCTCTGCCTCCCCTCTGTCCCTCTGCCCCCCTGGGCCTCTGCGCCTCTGCTTCTGCTTCCCTAGTGCTGGGATCAAAGGTGTGCCACCAGGGTGGGCTGGTTAGCTATTGACAGTATCTAATCCTGACTAGTAAGATCCTTGAAAATGGTTCCTGAGATGGCACATCAGCTACTTTGGATACATACTAAATTTGGTGGTGGATTCACTTCCTTTACCAATTCTGTGTACAGAATTGAATAACAGAAATAGACTTGGGGGGGCATAGATTTTTAAAATTTGCAGTTTATGGTGAAAACACAGAGGTGGTATCCCCCCCCATTTTAAAGGTATGCACTTAGTAAAATTCATTGTGATTAGAACTAAATGATCATGAAGTAGTTTAAACACCAAATTTCAGGCTCCTTAAACTCTTACTATTCATGTCATAATTCTAACAGCTGAAATTATAGTCTCACAACAACTTTTACATTTCCCATTGATCTTAATTACCCTTCAATATCACTGAGTAAGTGAAGAATTTGGGAATTAAATTATAGCTTTTTAGAAGGATTTCTTTGAGGAAAAGAGAGCTGGTTTTGATTTATAGGTATAGTTACCATGAGCTTACTTTTCTTCTGTTGGAATAAATAAAAACCCTGAAGTAGGATAGCCTGGGAAGTCGTTCTCAGACTTGATCTTGTTTCCAAGGGCCACTTGTGATTTCTTACTTAGAGTCTCTTTTGTCCTTGCCTATAGGTTATTATCTGTAACCTGCTCTTCTTGTCATTCTGCCCCATAGCTCTGAGAGCTTACTTTGAAAGAATAATGGATGAACCATCTTCGTTGGACAGACCTTTGGAACTGAACCAGCATTCTCGGTTTATAATTGGGTCTGTGTCTGAAGACAACTCAGAAGATGAGATAAGCAACTTGGTGAAGCTGGACCTGCTAGAGGAGAAGGAGGGTTCTCTGTCACCAGCGTCTGTTAGTTCAGATACACTTTCTGATTTGGGGATCTCTAGTTTACAAGATGGCTTGGCCTTTCACATGAGGTGAGACAGTTGTTTCATTGTTAATTTATTTAACTTGTCTTTTTTTTTTTTTTTTAACTTGTCTTATTTTTACTGCTTATTTTGGAAAGGAATAAGAATATATTAACCAAGATTGCTTTACCTCTTCTATATCACCGGACCCATAGATTTTATGAGTAGGAAATAATGTACTTTGCAGGTTTGGCAAGGATCTTTTCCTAAATGTTCCCCTCAACTTTTCTTGTCCTTTATACATAGTAGGTCTTTCAGAGTGACTAAGAGTTAGGTTGAGGAATTTCAGCCTTTGTAGTACTTTAACAATGTTGAAACTTTTGTTGATTGATAGGAATTTTGCAGAGTTGGTCAGATTTGTAGTTTTTTTTGTGTGTGTCTGTATCAGTGCTGTGGATTGAACCCAGGGCCTTACATATGCCAGGTAAACACTCAACTGCTGAGCTTTATAGCTAGCTACATCCTTAGACTTTGTTTTGTTTTGTTTGAGGCTAGTATCCTTTTACCCCTAGCTAGACTGGAACTCCCTATGTATATTGGGCTGGCCCTGAGTTCTGAGTTTGCTGAGATCCTCTCGTCTTTTTTTTTTTTTTTTAATTTTATTTACTTTTTTTTTATGTGCATTAATGTACATCTGCATGCAAGTTTGTGTACCCGTGTGTGCAGTGCCACAGAGATCAGAGGAGGGTCTCAGATTCCCCTGGAACTGGAGTCAAAGACGGTTCTCAGCCCCCATGTGGGTGCTGGGGATTGAACCCAGGTCCTCTGCAAGAGCAGTCAGCGCTCTTAACCACTAGGCCATCTCTCCAGCCCCTCGTCTTTGTTTTTTAAGTGCTGAGACTATAGCCATGCATCTCTAGGTATGAGTTTTTTGTTTTGTTTAAAAAATTTTTTATTTTATGTGTGTGTTTTGTCTGTATATATGAAAGTGCACCACATGCATGCAATACCTGTGGAGGTTAGAGGAGGGCATTGGGTCCACTGGAGCTGGAGTTTCAGGTGGTTGTTAAGCCCATATGCAGATGTTGGGAACCAGACCACCCCAGGTCCTCTGTAAGAGCAGCCAGTGCTCTTGACCACAGAGCCAGCTCTTTAGCTCCTGGGTTTTTGTTCTTTTTTTTTTTTTTTTTACAGGTTCTTTCTGTAGTCTCAGTTCGCCTGGAATTTTTTTTTTAATTTATTATTTTTTATGTGTATGAGTGTACTGTCTGCATGTAGGTTGGTGCACTTGTGTTCCGAGGTCAGAAGAGGGGATTGGATTCCCCTGGAAGTGGAGTCAAAGATGGTTCTTAGCCACATGAGGGTGCTGGGAATCGAACCCAGGTCCTCTGCAAGAGCATTTCAGTGCCCTGCTGAGCCAT
This sequence comes from Rhizomys pruinosus, assembly GCA_009823505.1. Classification (NCBI taxonomy): domain Eukaryota; kingdom Metazoa; phylum Chordata; class Mammalia; order Rodentia; family Spalacidae; genus Rhizomys; species Rhizomys pruinosus. The sequence continues at coordinate 3,092,767 of VZQC01004974.1, forward strand.
CTCTCCAGCACACACACCCCCAATTTTTTTTTTTTTTAAGAAAGTCTTCAGACTCACTGACTGAATTTGGCTGTGAGCTCTTGATCCTTCTGCCTCTACCTTCTAAAGTATATTGGTATAGCCGTTGTGTACCACCTCACTCTTACAGTTTTTTGTTTTGTTCTGGCATAAGGTCTCATGTAACTGAGGCTAGAGTCAAAGTTACTATGTAGCCAGTCTGGCAGTGAACTTCTTATCTCCCACCTTAGTCTTCAGAATGCTGGGGTTACTAAAGTGAACCACCACACCCTGCAATTGATGTTTGATTAGATAACTTGTTTGGTCATTTGCTTTTCAGTTCTAAAGTTTAAAAGGCCTGGATCTAATCTGTTTATCAGAGTCACTTTGGGATAAGCCTTAGGAAATTCCCAAGCCTCAACCCCAGAGACTGATTCCACAGACAAATAAAGAAAGGGAGAGAGGGAGTGGGGAAGAAAGAAAGAGAGGAGGAGAGAGAATAAATATATATAAAAAAGTGCTTTCCAAGTGATTCTAATGTACACTGAGGGTTAAGATTATAGGTCTAACCTACAAATTCACAAGTTATTTTAGGTGCTGCTACTGTTAATCCTGATGCTGTTATTAATGTGTCATAAAATAATTTATTTCCTTTTTTATTTTTTTAATTTTATTTATTTTTATATGTGTATGAATGTACTGTCTGCATGTAGGTCTGTGCACCCGTGTTGTGCAATGCCGAAGAGGTCAGAAGAGGGTGTCAAGGGTGGAACTGGAGTTAAAGACAGTTCTCAGCCACAATGTGGGTGCTGGGGATTGAACCCAGGTCCTCGGCAAGAGCAGTTGGTGCTCTTAACCGCAAGGCCATCTCTCCAGCCCCAATTTATTTCCTTTTTATACACTTCTGATACTGACTGTGGTAAAATACCATACTGGTTCTGGTTATTCCTTATTGTTATTCATGGGGGCATGGAATCCTAGCTTCTATGAGATGAGGTGGTTAGTATATGTTAACAGTCACTCCCATTTAAGCTAAGTGGTAGTCAGAAGAGTAAAGCAACTTAATTACGTTTTGTTTTGTTTTATTGTATTCCTTCCTGGGAACTATGGTGAACCAAAGAGATAATTTAGCCTAAAGTTTAGTGTTGTATTTATTTGCTTTATTTATTTATCAAGACCAGGATCTCATTATATACCCCCAGCTGACATGAATGTGTGTTTCTGTCTCAGCCTCTTGATTGCTCTAGTTACAGGCATGTACTTATTGTGCTACCAAGTCTGGCTAGCCTAATGCTGTTTTGTTTTGTTTTCTTTTCTTTTGTTTTGTTTTGTTTTATACCAGGGTCTTCCTGAAGCCCCATTTGTCCTGGAACTCTCTATGTAGACCAGGCTGGCCTTAAACTCGCAGAGATCCACCTGCCTCTGCTTCCCGAGTGCTGGGATTAAAGGTGTGTGCCAACACACCTGGCATGCTTTTGTTTTAAGATGAGAAAACCAAGGTCTGATGAAGGGGAATAAATTGTCTAAGATTGAGAATTTAAATTCAAATGTCCTGATTCCATTTCAGTAATTGTTTACTATTTGCTTGACTATACAAGTTTCTTTTTTTTTCCTTTTGTAACTAGTTCAGATAAAGTTGGTTTTCTGGAGTTAATGATCAAAGTATTATATCTGACTTCAGGTATAAAAGAAGAATTAGTAGCAGGGAAAAGAGATTAGATTTTTATTTATTTATTTTGTATGTGTATGAATGTACTGTCTGCATACAGGCTTATGCACCCGTGTCGTGTAAATGCCGCAGAGGTCAGAAGAGGACGTTGGATTCTCCTGGAACTGGAGTTAAAGATGGTTCTCAGCCGCCATGTGGGTGCTGGGGATCGAACCCAGGTCCTCTGCAAGAGCAGTCGGTGCTCTTAATTACTAGTCCATCTCTCCAGCCCTGAGATTAGGTTTTTAAATAGATATATCTTTTTTTTTTTTTTTTTGGTCTTTTCAAGACAGGGTCTCCCTGTAGCCCCAGCTGTCCTGGAACTCACTCTGTAGACCAGGCTGGCCTTGAACTCACAAAGATCCGCCTGCCTCTGCCTCCCGAGTGCTAGGATTAAAGGCGTGCGGCATCACGCCTGGCCAACTTACTAAGATTTTTTTTTAAAGATTTTTTTTTTAAATTTTATTTCTGTATGTGTATGAATGTACTGTCTGCATGCAGGTCTGTACACCCGTCTTGTGCAATGCCGCGGAGGTCAGAAGAGGGTCTCGGAACTGGAATTCTCCTGGAATTGGAGTTTCAGATGGTTCTCGGCCGCCATGTGGGTGCTGGGGATCGAACCCGGGTCTTCTGTAAGAGCGGTCGGCGCTCTTAACCGCTAGGCTATCTCTCCAGCCCCCCCTTTTTTTTAAAATTTTTATTTTTGGCTTTTTTGAGACAGGGTCTCCCTGTAGCCCCAGCTGTCCTGGAACTCACTCTGTAGACCAGGCTGGCCTTGAACTCACAAAGATCCGCCTGCCTCTGCCTCCCGAGTGCTAGGATTAAAGGCGTGCGGCATCACGCCTGGCCAACTTACTAAGATTTTTTTTTAAAGATTTTTTTTTTTTATTTTATTTCTGTATGTGTATGAATGTACTGTCTGCATGCAGGTTTGTGCACCCGTGTTGTGCAATGCCTCGGATGTCAGAAGAGGGTCTTGGATTCCCCTGGAACTGGAGCTCTCCTGGAATTGGAGTTACAGATGGTTCTTAGCTGCCATGTAGGTGCTGGGGATCGAACTCGGGTCCTCTGAAAGAGCAGTCGGTGCTCTTAACCGCTAGGCTATCTCTCCAGCCCCCCCTTTTTTTTAAAATTTTTATTTTTGGCTTTTTTGAGACAGGGTCTCCCTGTAGCCCCAGCTGTCCTGGAACTCACTCTGTAGACCAGGCTGGCCTCGAACTCACAAAGATCCGCCTGCTCTGCCTCCCAAGTGCTAGGATTAAAGGCATGTGCCACCACGCATTTTCCATTGACTTTTAACCTAGCTAATCCTCCAAAACAGAAGGGTTCCTTCCTTGATCCATTCCACCCATGGACTTGGTGCCTTTGGGTGTAATTTAAATTATCTTTCATTTGATAGGATGATTCCTTGGACACCTGTAGCTAGTTAAGTGTGTGATTGTTGACAATTCTTTTTTTTTTTTAATTTTATTTATTTTTGTATGTGTATGAATGTACTGTCTGCATGCAGGTTTGTGCACCCGTGTTGTGCAATGCCGCGGAGGTCAGAAGAGGGTCTCGGAACTGGAGTTCTCCTGGAATTGGAGTTTCAGATGGTTCTCGGCCGCCATGTGGGTGCTGGGGATCGAACCCGGGTCTTCTGTAAGAGCGGTCGGCGCTCTTAACCGCTAGGCCATCTCTCCAGCCAAGTTTTTTAGTATATGTGCTGTTGAAGCAAGCACAACTCAATTATTTTAAAATAAGTCCCTAAGAAATAATTATAGCTTGGCGGGAACATAAAATCTCATTGAAGACAATTGCATAGGCCTTTCATTTTTATTTATTTATTTATTATTGTTATTTTTTATGTGTATACTGTCTGCATGTAGGTTTGTGCACCCATGTTGTGCAATGCCGTGGAGGTCAGAAGAGGGCGTTGTATTCCCCTGGAACTGGAGTTAAAGACAGTTCTTAGCCGCCATGTGGGTGCTGGGGATTGAACCCAGATCATCTGCAAGAGCAGTCGGTGTTCTTAATTAATTAATTCTTAATGGCTGAGCCATCTCTCCAGCCCCTCATTTTTATTTTTTTACAGATTTATTTTGTACCTCCTATGTGTGTGAGCAAGTACATTTGAGTGCTGGTACCAGTGGAGTCTAAAAGAGGATGTTAGGTCTCTTAGAGCTGGAGTTAGAGGTGACTATGGTCTCCTGCTGTGGGTGCTGAGAAATGAACTCAGGTCCTCTACAGCTTCATGTCTCCAGCCCTACATAGGCTTTCTCTGTGTGTGTGTGTATGTGTGTCTGTGTCTGTGTCTGTGTTTGAGACAGGGTCTCGCTGCAGCCGCAGTTGTCCTGGAACTCACTATGTAGACCAGGCTGTCCTCGAAGTCCCAGAGATTTGCCTGCCTCTGCCTCCTGAGTGCTGGGATCAAAGGTGTATGCTACCAAGCCAGGCCCCCTAGGCTTTTTATTTTTTATATAGTATTAACCTGGGATTATCAGTTATAGCTGGCTTGATACATTTCTGAAATTCGGTATTTACTCAAATATTTAAGAAGAAAGACTATTGGGCTGGAGAGGTGGCTCAGCGGTTAAGAGTGCCAAATGCTCTGGCTTTGATTCCCAGCACCCACATGGTGGCTAAGAACCATCTTTAAGCTGGGCATGGTGGTGCATGCCTTTAATTCCAGCACTCTGGAGGCACAGGCAGGCGGATCTCTGTGAGTTCAAGGCCAGCCTGGTCTACAAAGTGAGTTCCAGGCCAGCTGGGGCTATAGGGAGACACTGTCTCAAAAAAAAAAAAAAAAACNCCACACCCAGCTAAATAGATATATCTTGTTACTCTATGGTTTACTTACTCTTTCTTTGACCCTGAGTAAGGTGGTGGTATCCTCCCCCTGAATGTCACTTGGAAGTATGGGGGTGTGTGAGCTGCTGAGACTTTTTGCATTTAGAGGACATGTAATACTAGTAGATAATCTCACACAACAAACAATTAGTTTCCAAATATTATCATCCCATTGAGAAAGACTAGGTTAATGCCAAATGTTTGTAGTCATACTGCTGCTTGAGAAATTCATCTAACTTAATTTTATTTGACACATTATGTTCCTTTGTTGAATTAAGAAACGGCATTTGGCAGTGGTTCAATAAATGCTATTATTGGAAACTCAGCTGATGATATTATGAAGCAGTTTGGAGTTGCCAAGCCATTCTAAAGGTTCATGGCTGTCAGGCAGAGACTGTGTGGTCAGTGGTATGACTGCCAGAGAGTGTCTTTGCACGCCTTATTTTGCCAAAACTCTCATGGTGTTGGCTCGTGGAGGAGTTGAGGACAGAACTGTGATGAGCAGACCTGGGCAGAGGACAGTGTCAATGTTTCATTGACCTTTTTTTTTTTTTTTTTTTTTTTTTTTGGTTTTTTGAGAACAGGTCTCCCTGTAGTCCACAGCTGTCCTGGAAACTCCTCTGTAGACCAGGCTGGCCTCGAACTCCCAAAGATCCGCCTGTCTCTGCCCTCCAAGTGCTAGGAATTAAAGGCATGGGCCACCCGCTTTTTCCCATTGCTTTACCTAGCTAATCCTCCAACAAGAAGGGTCTTCCTTGATCCATTCCACCCATGGACTTGGTGCCTTTGGGGGGTGTAATTTAAATTTTATCTTTCATTTGATAGGGGTGATTCCTTGGACACCTGTAGCTAGTTAAGTGTGTGATTGTTGACATTCTTTTTTTTTTTTTATTTTATTTATTTTTGTTGTGTATGCTTACTGTTCTGCATGTAGGTTTGTGCACCGTGTTGAGTGCAAGTGCCCTCGGATGTCAGAAGAGGGTCTTGGATTCCCCTGGAACTGGAGCTTCTCCTGGAATTGGAGTTCAGATGGTTTCTTAGCTGCCATGTGGTTGCTGGGGATCTGAACTCGGGTCCTCTGAAAGAGCAGTCGGTGCTCTTTAACACTAGGTATCTCTCAGCCCCCCCTTTTTTTAAAATTTTTAAATTTTGGCTTTTTTTGAGAAGGGTCTCCTTGTAGCCCCAGCTGTCCTGGAACTACTCTGTAGACCAAGGCTGGCCTTGAAACTCACAAAGATCCGCCTGCCTCTGGCCCTCCCGCGTGCTAGGATTAAAGGCGTGCGGCATCACGCCTGGCCAACTTACTAAGATTTTTTTTTAAAAGCATTTTTTTTTAATTTTATTTCTGGTATGTGTATGAATGTACCTGTCTGCATGCAGGTCTGTACAACCATGTCTTGTGCAATGCCGGCGGAGGTCAGAAGAGGGTCTCGGAACTGGAATTCTCCTGGAATTGGAGTTTCGATGGTTTCTCGGCCGCCATTGGGTGCTGGGGAATCGAACCCGGGTTCTGTGCAAGCCGTAGTCGCCGCTCTTAAACCGCTAGGCCATCTCTCCCAGCCAAGTTTTTTAGTATATGTGCTGTTGAAGCAAGCACAACTCAATTATTTTAAAATAGTTCCCTATGAATAATTATAGGCTTGGGCGGGAACTAAAATCTCATTGGAAGACATTGCATAGAGCCTTTCATTTTTACATTTATTTATTTAATTATTGTTATTTTTTAATGTGTATCTGTCTGCATGTAGGTTGTGCACCATGTTGTCAATGCCGTGGAGGTCAGAGAGGCTGTTGTATTCCCGCTGGAACTGGAGTTAAACGACCAGTTCTTTAGCCGCCATGTGGGTGCTGGGGATGAACCCAGATCATCTGCAAGCAGCAGTCGGGGTGTTTAATTAATTAATTCTTAATGGCTGAGCCATCTCTCCAGCCTCATTTTTTATTTTTTTTACCAGCATTTATTTTGTACCTCCTATGTGTGTGAGCAAGTACATTTGAGTGCTGGTACCAGTGGAGTCTAAAAGAGGATGTTAGGTCTCTTAGAGCTGGAGGTAGAGTGGACTTCTGTTCCCTCCTGTTGGGTGCTGAGACATGAATCATGTCCTCTACAGCTTCATGTCTCCGCCCTACCTACATAGGCTTTCTCGTGTGTGTTGTGTATGTGTGTCTGTGTCTGTGTTCTGTGTTTGAGACAGGGTCTCGCTGCAGCCGCAGTCTGTCCTGGAACTCACTATGTAGACCCAGGCTGTCCTCGAATACGAGTCCCAGAGATTTGCTCTGGCCCTCTGCCTTCCTGATGCTGGGATCAAAGGTTGTATGCTACCAAGCCAGGCCCCCTAAGGCTTTTTTATTTTTATATAGTATTAACCTGAGGATTATCAAGTTATAGCTTGGCCTGATTACATTTCCTGAAATTCGGTATTTTATACTCAAAATTTTAAGAAGAAAAAAGACTCTATTGGGCTGGAGTAGGGACTTGGCTCAGCGGGATTAAGATGCCCACAATGCCTAGGCTTTGATTCCAGCACCCACATGGTGCTAAGAACCCCTCTTTAAGCTGGGCATGGTGGTGCATAGCTTTTAATGTCCAGCACTCTGGAGGCAACAGGCAAGGCGGATCTCTGTGAGTTCAAGGCCAGCCTGGTCTACAAAGTGAGTTTCCAGGCCAGCTGGGGCTATAGGGAGAACACTGTCTCACTAAAAAAAAAAAAAAAAAAGGCAGAAGAAAGACTATTAAAAGACTAAATTATGTGAATGATGTGGGCATCTTAATTTTGCTAACTTGTATGTGATTTGGTTGTGTCTAATAAAGATCTATTTAGTTTGGTTTGGGCAGTTTCTTTGATCCTTATGGATGCCAACTAAGGTCAGATTGTTTATTTATTTATCTACTTATGTATTTATTTATTTATTTATTTATTTATTTATTTATTTATTTAGTCTTTTCGAGACAGGGTCTCCCTGTAGCTCCAGCTGTCCTGGAATTCACTCTGTAGACCAGGCTGGCCTTGAACTCACAAAGATCCACCTGCCTCTGCCTCCCAAGTTCTAGGATTAAAGTTGTGCGTCACCACGCCCCGGCTAGATTGTTCTGTTTATTTAAAATTCATCACATGCTATCAACCCATACTATTAGTTAAATAAGACTGTAAACAGTTTTGTCTACTAGTATGCTGAATTCCTGGTTGAAGTCCAGTTGCAAACAAGTTATCACCACATTTGGGTCTTTCATCTCTTAGTGTGTTTGTTTGTTTCAGTGTATATTTTTATTGAATTTGTATATTTCATATTTACAGTCATATATGAATTCATAATAGATCTTTTTAAAATTTTTTATTTATTTATTTATTTGTTTATTTATTTATTTATTTATTTTTGTATGTGTATGAATGTACTGTCTGCATGTAGGTTTTTGTGACCGTGTCATGCAATGCTGCGGAGGTCAGAAGAGGGTGTCAGATTCCACTGGAACTGGAGTTCTCCTAGAATTGGAGTTACAGACTGTTCTCAGCTGCCATGTGGGTGCTGGGTTCCTGCACCACCACACGCGGCTAACCAGGTCTTTAATTCCATCAGCTGTCTCCAGTCCTGAATGTAATTATTTTATTATAATTCATGCATTTCTTCCCTTTTTTCTTTCCATTGGGGTAAGTTCACAAATGAAGTTTACATTTATGTTTTTTTCTTTTTCTCTGTTTGAAAAAAGTCTCCCTTTAGCCCCACCTGGTCTGGAACTTTTTTGACCAGGCTAGCCTTCAAGTCACAGAGCTTTGCCTGCCTCTGCCTTCCAAGTGCTGGGACTAAAGGGGTGCACCACCATTCCTGGCTTTAATATTTTATGTTTTTTAATTTTCAGAAGTAATATATGCTTATTGTGAAAAAAACTTAGCTGACAAGTATAACAATGAAGTAAAGATAATCTAGAATAATGTCATCCAGTGATAATCACTACTTAATATTTTCTTTCATAATTTATTCCCTAACAATAAATCTCATTAAAAATAGTGTCCTGGAGCTGAAGAGATGGTTCATCGGTTAAGAGCACTGGTCTCTTTTACAGAGGACCTGACTTCAGTTCCCAGCATCCACATAGTGGCTCACAACTGTCTGCAATTCCAGATCTAAGGGATTTGACACCCTCACATGGCCTCCCTGAGGATCAGGAATGTACATGGGCACATACATACATGCAAGCCCTCACACATACACATAATTTAAAAAATCTTCAAGTATCTGGGGCTGGAGAGATGGCTTAGTGGTTTAGAGCACTGACTGTTCTTGCAGAGGACCCAGGTTTGATTCACAGCACCCACATGGCACCTAACAGTCATCTGTAACTCTGCTTCCGGGAGATCCAGTGCCTTTTTCTGACCTCCTAAGGCATTGGATACATTATACTCATACACATAAAATAAAAATTAAAAATGGTCAGCACTTGGGAGGCAGAGGCAGGCGGATCTTTGTGAGTTCAAGGCCAGCTTGGTCTACAGACCGAGTTCCAAGACAGCTGGGGCTACAGGGAGATCCTGTCTCGAAAAGACAAAAAATAAATAAATAAATAAATAAATAAATAAATAAATAAATAAATAAATAAATAAAATAAAATAAAATAAAAGCCCTGTGCTGCCGGGTGTGGTGGCACATGCCTTTAATCCTCGCACTAGGGAGGTAGAGGCAGGCAGATCTTTGTGAGTTCAAGGCCAGCCTGGTCTATGAGCGAATTCCAGGACCGCTGGGGCTACAGGGAGATCCTGTCTCGAAAAGACAAAAAATAAATAAATAAATAAATAAATAAATAAATAAATAAATAAATAAATAAAATATTAAATACATAATTCAGTTTTCATGAAATACTTTATTGTGTTATTAAAATATTTTTTAAATTTAATTTTTTAGTCTTTCATTTTGAAATAATTTTAGACTTACAGAAGAATTGCAAAGATGGCTTAGAGTTCCTGTCACTTAATTTCCCCTAATGCTTACTAATCTTCCATAGCTATAGTACATTTGTCTAGAATTGCCATCCTTAGTAAATCTAGTTAATTTGAATTTTAGATACACAATGAATAACTTTTAGTATCAATTGTCCCAACTAGTGTGTGGAGATATAACTGTATAAAAACTTTGTTGTTTATATGAAATTCAAATTTAAATGGGCATCCTATATTTTACCTCATAACTCTATACTAATTAAATCTAAGTAATTTTTTCCCCCTCTATCGTCAAGTAGTGATATATACTGGATGTTTTTAATTTTTGTGTGGAGTGTTTTGTCTATATGTATGTGAATGCACCTGTGAGCACAGTGCCTATAGAAGCCAGCAGAGGGTATTAGATCCTCTGGAACTGGAGTTATACACTGTTAGCTGCCATGTGGGTGCTGGGAACTTGATCTACTGTCCTCAAAAGCAGCCAGTGCTCTTAACTGATGAGCTGCCTCTCCAGCCCCATTCTAGATATTTCTGAATCCTGAGTCTTTCCATAATGATGGAATAGTGTTATATTTGTTTCTAAGTGGCTTCCCCAATTATAGGGATCTCTGGTTTCTTAATATATTCTGTTCTTATTGTTGTAGTTTAATGCCTATTTTATCATTTTGTCATTTTTGCATGATTTTGCTAGGGAGCAGAAATAAACAAATGCCTAATGTGCAACTGTTTCAGTTTTTGAGACCTTTGAGATGGGATCTCAATATGTTGTTTAAACTGCTCTCAAACTTGAATTCTTATTTCATCCATCCAATCATCCATCCTTCCAAATACATTTTTTTGTTTTTTTTTTAAATTTTTTTATTAATTTTATTTATTTCCATATGTGTATGAATGTACTGTCTGCATGTAGGTTTGTGCACCCGTGTCATGCAATGCCGCGGAGGTCAGAAGAGGGTGTCAGATTCCCCTGGAACTGGAGTTCTCCTGGAATTGGCGTTACAGACGGTTCTCGGGCCCCCGCCCTTGTGGGGTGCTGGGATCGACCCCGGGGTCCTCTGCAAGAGCTGGTGGCGGCACTCTTAACATGCTAGCGCCATCTTCCAAGCCCCCAATACCATTTTGCGGAATCGTATGTGTGTGCTGGTTGTATTGAGTGCACTCCATGTCATGCAGTTGCCCATTGGAGGGCCAGAAAGAGGGCAATTCACATTACTCCTGAAACTGGAGCAGTTTATAGGGGTGTTTGTGAGGACACCATTTGGTGCTGGGAACAGGAAACAGGGTTTTTTTTCTTTTTTTTTTTCTTTTAAGAGAGGGCTCCCTGTTAGCTCCAGCTGTCTGGAATACTTGTGGACCAGGCTGGCCTTGAACCCACAGAGATCCACTGCTCTGCCTCCCGCGTGCTGAAATTAAAGCAGGCACGCCAACCATGCCTGGCAGAAAGGTTGGTTTTCTCCCAAATGCTCTTAACTCTGAGCCTCTTTCTCCCAAAAGATTTTTTTTAAAAATATTTATTAATTTAATATTTTTATTTTATTGTATGAGTTATTCCCTGCTTACATCCATGTCATTGCAGTAGTACCTGAGGAGGTGCAGAGAGGGCATTGGATTCTCTGGAATAATAAGTAATATTTATGAGGTACAAGCCTCCTTCATGTAAAAACCCAATTTGCAAGCCAGTTGTGCCCAAACACCACACAGCCACAGGCTCCCACCAATCTCTGCTGGGAGGCTTGATGTTCAATCAAGTTGAATCAAATGCGTGTCCAGACTTATATGCTGTGTTTCACCATCTCACTCCAATCGCAGGCCCTTGACATTCATCCCACCCCTCTCTTCCGCAGTATTTCCCTAGGCTTAGAAAAGTGGGCGCACGGTGGACGAGAAGCAGAACAGTCTACTTTCTTGAGGTGTCATTTGGGACTCTTTGGTCAATTTGGCTGTTTCTCTTTTATGGGGCTGACAGTTTGTTCAGGAATAACCTTTCAATCCTTAATGAACGCACAACAATTAGATATATAGGTTTATTTAAACAGACTAATTGTTAGGTAGGTTACTTTGGATGGACACGATTTTGGATGGTTATGGTTTAATCCATGAATTAGTTTTTTCTGTAAAATATTGACAGGTCTTACTGTGGTTTTTTATGTGGGTGGAGGGTCTGACTTCAGTGTCATTCATGTTTGTACAGCAAATGCATCTTCCCCAGCCTTTTTATTGTGATTATAAATATATTTTTGTTTCATGGTGTATGACTGTTTTGCGCCTGTGTGTAAGTGACCCATGTGTTGTTAGTCTGTGAAGGCCAAAGAGAGACTCAGGATTGGAGTAGTGGCATAGTGGTTAAGGTCGCAACTGCTTCTTGCAAAGGAGTGGCCTGGGTGATCCAGCCAACATGGTGCTAGACTCTTTAACTCCAGTTCCAGTGGGCACCGAACACCCTTTCTGACCATCCATGGCATTGCCCTGCACGGATGTACAAATCTACATGCCAGCCGTATCATTCATATACATTAAAAAAAAAATAAAAACAAAAGGATAGATTCCCCCGGATGGCAGTTGCGGTGGGTGCTAGGAAACTTTGAATCTCACGGTCTTCTCCAAGAGAACCCAGCATTCTTAACCCCTGAACCTTCTCTCCAGCTCCTTATTGTGATTTTTAACAACCCATACATTTAGGAGTGTGTTCGTTAAATGTTAGGACATTTAGTGGTTTTATTTTTAGTTTGTTATTGATGTTTAGTTTAATCTGTTATCTTCACAGAATTTCAAACCTTTCAAATTTGTTAATACTTTATGATTTAGCATATGAGTCCATTGTGGTAAAATTTTATATCTAAACGAATGTATGTTTTACTCTCATTGGTTATAGGGGTCTATATTTTAGCTATGTTTTTTGATATTGTTCTTCTGTATCCTTGGTTACTTTTTCCTACTCGTTTGATTAGTTGCTAAAAGAAGAATATTAAAAATATCCCCATTATGCCGGGCATGGTGGTACATGCCTTGTAATCCAGCACTTGGGGGCAAGAGGCAGGTGGATCTCGTGAGCGGTTCAAGGCCAGCCTGAGTCTACATTGCAACCTGTAGGCCCAGCAGGGGACTAAAGGGAGACCTGTCTCAAAAAAAAAAAAAAAATCTCATTATGAGAATCTTTTTGTATGTTTTTGTGTATATGTGTGAGTGCGCACACCGTTGTATGTAGTCTATGTGTGTGCTCATGTGCGTGCATTTGTGCCTGTGTACATGTGGGTACAGAAGCCAGAAGCCATCATGAGGTGTCTTCTTCAGTCACCCTCCACCTTGTTTATGTATTTGTTTGAAACAAAGTCTCTCATGGAACCGGTGAGTTTGGCTAGACTGGCTGGCCCATTGAGTTCCTGGGATGTGTTTGCTACTGCATGCAGCTTTTATGTTGGCACCGTGGATATGAAGTCAGGTTCTCATTCTTATGCAGTAGTCCACTGGCTAAGCCATCTTCCTCGATCCCTGGTCTATGAATCTTACAAATTGTGCTGGGTATGCAACTCTGTGGTAGAGTGCTTACCTGCCATGCACAAACCACTGGGTTTGATCTCTAGCTCCAGAAGGAAAAAACAAACAACAAAAAAAAGCCCTTATAAATCAGTGAGGAAAAAAATTCAGCACAATCGAAATACAAGGAAAAAAGGAACATAAAAAGAAGATATTCAAATAGCAAATGAACATATAAAATATGCTCAATAGTATTAGTAGTTAGAGATTGGCATATTAAAATGACAATGAGGGGCTGTAAAGATGGCCTAGCGGTTAAGAGCGCCGACTGCTCTTGCAGAATGCACCAACCTACATGCAGTCAGTACATTTATACACATACAAAATAAATTAAAAAAATGACAATGAGTTAAACTTTTATATCAACTATAAAATCTAAAATGAAAGCACCAATATTAAGAGTCTACAAAAATGTGAAGCACAGGAAATTCTCACACATCAGTGCTGGGAATATTAATTGATATAACCACTTTAGACAACTATTTGGCATTATCTTTTTTTTTTTTCTTTTAATGTGTATGTGTACTGTCTGCATGTAGGTTGGTGTACCCATGTCCCGCAATGCTGCGAAAGTCAGAAGAGGGCATCGGATTCCCCTGGAACTGGAGTTTAAGACGGTTCTCAGCCGCCATGTGGGTGCTGGGAATCGAACCCCAGTTCTCTGCTAGAGTAGTCGGCGCTCTTAACCACTGAGCCATCTCTCCAGCCCTGGCATTATCTTTTAAAGCTAAATACGGCCGAGAACCGTCTGAAACTCCAATTCCAGGAGAACTCCAGTTCCAGGGGAATCCGTCACCCTCTTCTGACCTCCGCGGCATTGCACAAACTTGCATGCAGACAGTACATTCATACACATACAGAAATAAATAAAATTAATAAAATTTAAAAATTATAGAAGACTGAAGTAAAAAAATTCATAACAAAAGCAAAAGTGACAGTCTTCTATTTAAAAAAAAATCTAAACACACACACACACACACTTTGGCCTTTCAGTTCTGTGACAAGCTACTTGAGAAAAAGAACTCAAGGGAAGAAAGATTTATAGCAGTCAGAGGTGTCTGTTTGTGGTTGGCTGGGGGCATTGCTTTGGTCCTGAGGCAAGACAGTATCATGGCTTAGAGTGCAGATGGGGCAGAGCTGCTCACTCGTGGTAGCCATGAAGCAGAGATAAGGCAAGGTATAGACCCCCAACAACATGTGTCTAGTGGCACCCCCCCGCCTCCTCTCCTCTAATTTTCACCCCCCCGCCTCCTCTCCTCTAATTTTCTATCACCTTCCAATAGTGCCATTACATTTTGACCCCATCAGTGGATTCATCCATTTTTGATGCAGAGCATCATGATGTAATCACTGCCTCAAAGCCTTACCTCTGAACTTACATCGAGGACCAGTGTTTAACACATGAACTCTTTTATTTATATAAATATTTATTTTTATTTCATGTGTAGGAGTGTTTTGCCTGCATGTATGTAAGTACATTTGTGTGTGCAAAATGCCCATGGAAGTTTGAAGAGGGTCACATATCCCCTGGAACTGGATTTACAGATTGTTTTTGGCTACCATGTAGGTTCTGGGAACTGAACCTGGACCTCTGCCAATGATTTTAACTACTGACCCATTTCTTCAGTCTCATTATTTGCTTATTTTTAAGTTATTTTTTAATTCTGTACATGTATGTATGTATATATGTATGTTTGTGTTATATATATATATATATATATATACATGTGGAAGTCAGGACAACTTTTGTGGAGTTGGATCTCTACTTTTTATGTTTTTCTGAGGATTGAACTCAGGTCTTTAGGCTGCACAAGTGCCTTCACCTGCTGAGCCATCTCACTGGCCCTAACACATGAATTCTTTAAGGATATGCTTCATATTAAATCTGTTTTGTTGTTGTTGTTGTTGTTTTGTATTTTTGAGACATAGTCTCCCTTTAGTTCCAGCTGTCCTGGAGCTAGCCAGGCTAGCCTTGAACTCACAGAGATCCGCCTGCTTCTGCCTCCTGAGTGCTGAGATTAAAGGCATGCACCGCCACGGACCTGGCAATAAATTAAATCTTTTTTTTATCTTTAAATGTAAAAATGTGTTTATTCACAATCCTTGAGAAGTAACCATTCCTTCAGAAAATTCTTTATGAACAAAAGCGAAGAAAATTACAACAATAGCTTATGCCAAACCAAAAATATACATCTGATGTGTATAAACTTTAAAAAGCATTAACACAGGCAATGTGAATATAGAGTACCTTTAAATTATTTCCAGTGACAGAATTTTTTAAATTTTATTTATTTTTGTATGTGTATGAGTGTACTGTCTGCATGTAGGTCTGTGCACCCGTGTCGTGCAATGCCTTGGAGGTCAGAAGAGGGTCTCAGATTTCCCTGGAACTGGAGTTCTCCTGGAATTGGAGTTACAGATGGTTCTTAGCCGCCATGTGGGTGCTGGGGATTGAACCGGGGTCCTCTGCAAGAGTAGTCGGTGCTCTTAACCGCTAGGCTATCTCTCCAGCCCTACAATTTAAATTTTAAGACATATAAATAATAGCATTACCTAATATATATTTATATATTAAAAGTGTCATATTTATTTCTATGAGGTTTTAAAAAATGACAAAAACCACAGATGTCATTTGTGTAGCATTTGGGGCCACATGATTAAAACATAGCCAGGAAAACCCAGACACCAGTGTGCTTCCTAGAGTGACACTTAGTCCCCAGCAAAATAAAGGAATGCAATTTCATAGGCTTAGGGAAAAGTTGTGTGTCACAGAATGCAGTTTTAGTCGGGCTTGGTGGCGTTCGCCTTTAATCCTAGCACTGGAGAGGCAGAGGCAGGCGGATCTTTGTGAGTTCAAGGCCAGCCTAGTCTACAGAGTGGAGTTCCAGGACAGCTGGGGCTACAGGGAGACCCTGTCTCAAAAAACAAACAAAACAAAACAAAACAAAACAAAAAAAACGCAGTTTTAACTATATTCATATTAGTGCCATGCCATAAAGCACCTTGTATCACAAGGCAAAGTATAATAAAACCAATAGAACCTTTCATATCAGAAAGCATTTTACTTACTTTGATATACCTGTATCATATTTTTATTTTTATTATTTTTTTAAATCATTCACACAACCTGTCCTATGTAAAATCTTTCAAAGAACAAATTAATTAAATCTTAACACCTCAACAACAACCATTTCTACACCTGGGTGCATACTCAAAAGAAATTAGTGTGGTTTCCATTAAAAATTAAGTATAAGAACTGATACAGTTAAAATTCATAAATAATCCAAATGCTCATCAATAGTAGATAAGTCACGAGATTGGTAGTAGATAAAATATGAACAAATTGGGGCTGGAGAGATAGTTCAGAGGTTAAGAGCACTGACTGCTCTTGCAGAGGGCCCGGGTTCGATTCCCAACACCCACATGTCGGCTAAGAGCCGCCTTTAACTCCAGTTCCAGGGGCATCCGACACCCTTTGACCTCCGTGGCATTAACTACATGGGTGCACCAACCTACATGCAGACAGTATACTCATACACATAAAAAATAATAAATTTTAAAAAATTTTAAAAATGAACAAACTGCTTTTATATGTATCAGTATTTTCCCTGCTTGTATGGATGTGCACCATATATCTGCAATGCCTGCATAGACCAGAAGATGGCGTTGGGCTTCCTGGGACTGGAGCTAAAGATGGTTGTTAGCCATCATGTGGGTGGTGGGGATGGAAAGTATGTCCTCTGGAAGAACATGTAGTGTTCTTAACTGCTGAGCCATCTCTCCAGCTCTGTGAACTTTATATAATACCACTCAAAAGAAAACAAACATACTAAAAAATTAAAAAAAAGAAAAAAACATGCAAGAATATAGAGTGTATGGGGCTGGAGAGATGGCCTAGTGGTTAAGAGCGCTGACTGCTCTTGCAGAGGACCCAGGTTGGATCCCTAGCACCTACACAGCGGCTGAGAACTGTCTTAACCGATGCCCTCTTCTGACCTCCGCCGCATTGCGTGACAAGGTGCACCAACCTACATGCAGACAGTACATTCATACACACACACAACAAAAAAGAATATAGAGTGTAATACTATTCTTATGACGTTCAAGACAGGCCAGATGGGTTTATGGTGATAAAGGTCGTGATGTATTTACTTTATGGGAGGATATTGAGACTAAGAAGCACAAGAAACATTGTATCTTAATGAGGCAGTTGGTTATGTGGAGGGGTATTTCTGTCTCAAGCATAGATCTCTCTTTACACACACACACACACACACACATAGAGAGAGAATAACAATATATAGAGATCTATGTGTTATTATATATGTTAAGTTCTATGCTTAAGATTTCTGTACATTGGGGCTAGAGAGATGGGCTCAGTGATTAAGAGCATTAACAGCTCTTGCAGAGGACCGGGATTCAATTCTCAGTATGCATATGGTGGCTAACAACCATTCCTAACTCCAAGGGGATCTGATCCCTTCTTCTGACTTCCTTAGGCATTGCATGACACAGGTGCACATGCAGGCAATATACTTATACCCATAATTTTTTTCTTCTAGTCTTTTGGAGACAGGGTCTTGCTGTAGCCCCAGCTGGCCTGGAACTGTGTAGATGAGGCTGACCTTGAAGTCATAGAGATTTACTTGCCTGTGCCCTCCCAAGTGCTGGGATTAAAGGTGTGTGCCACCATGCCCAGCTAGATAAAGTTTTTTTTTTTTAAGATTTCTTTACCTTATTATATGGATTATAGCTCAATAAAATTAAATAAAAATGATCGTAATTGAACCTATTGCTGAGTGATAGCATTGAAAAATACTGAGCCCCCCCCAAAGCATCTATAATTGTTGTCCAAACAACCATCCTTAAGATCAAGTCCAAAGGCAGTCTTTATGTGCTTTACTACTTTGGCCTAAAATTTAGAATTATACCTTATGCCTCCCACCTTTTCAGAGTTCTTTTTTTTTTTTTTAAATTTTTTTTATTGGTCTTTTTGAGACAGGGTCTCCCTGTAGCCCCAGCTGGCTTGGAACTCGCTATGTAGATCAGGCTGGCCTTGAACTCACAGAGATCCACCTGCCTCTGCCTCCCAAGTGCTGGGATTAAAGGTGTGTGCCACCACACCCAGCATCAGAGTTCTTTCCCCCTCTTAGAGAATGATAATATTACTTGTTTTGATTGAATCTCAGAAGTTACCTACTTAGGCTGTGCTGTATTCCTCCTTTCCATTCCGTGACCCCATTATTTTCTTGGCTTAGTTATTCTCACACACCTTGCTTTCTTTTTCCCCAGGCTCTCCCTGTCAAGTGCTTCTGGCATCCAGGAAGGGCATGGAGCTTTTCTCTGATGACTGTCAGAACAAAGTGACTGTTAGTGAAACATGCTTGCAGCTAAAGTAGAGCTTCTGGGGTTTTTTGGTCAACAAGACCTTAGGTTTTTTTCCCCCTTTCCTCTGAGTCTCTTTGGAGACTCATAGCTAATTCTATGAAACATGTGTAGAAAGAAAATACAAAAAAGAGAGCTCAGGAAACACTGAAATTGAGGACAAAGTAGACAAACACCTGTAGTTTGAGGCTGTCAGGAATATTCTACCCTGATTAAAGCAGGGACAAAACGTAGTAGTATCTCTTGTCCTTCTGGGTTTTAAGCAGCTGCAGAGGAGGAGGAGCTGCAGCTTGAGTTTACAAGAACAAAATCTGAAGCTTCTGGCTTTTGTCATCGTGCTTCAAAGTTGAGTTTTAGGTGCCACATTTGGGCAGCATTTACCTTTAAAAGTGATAAAGTACCAACAGCTAGTCCTAGTTGGAATTTATGGGGAAATAGATTGGATTTTTTGGGGGAGGGGGTCTTTTTGAGACAGGGTCTCCCTGTAGTCCTAGCTGGCCTGGAGCTCACTATGTAGACCAGGCTGGCCTTGAACTCATAGAGATGCTCCTGTCTCTGCCTCCTGAGTGCTAGGATTAGAGGCCAGTGCCACTATGCCCAGCTTGAAGTTTTTTAAAGAAATATTTTAGCGGGGCGTGGTGGCGCACGCCTTTAATCCTAGCACTTAGGAGGCAGAGGCAGGCGGATCTTTGTGAGTTCAAGGCCAGCCTGGTCTACAGAGTGAGTTCCAGGCCAGCTGGGACTACAGGGAGACCCTGTCTAGAAAAGACAAACAAACAAAAAAAAGAAATATTTTATTATTTTAAATTTTATATTATTTTTTGGTCTGTTTGAGAGGGGGTCTCCCTGTAGCCCCAGCTGTCCTGGGACTCACTATGTAGATCAGGCTGGGCTTGAACTCCCAGAGATCCTCCTGCCTCTGCCAGCTTATTATTTTTATTTTATTTTACTATTTATTTATTTATTTATTTATTTATTTATTTATTTATTTTTGGTCTTTTTGAGACAGGTTCTCCCTATAGCCCCAGCTGGCCTGGAACTCTGTAGACCAGGCTGGCCTTGAACTCACAGAGATCTGCCTGCCTCTGCCTCCCGAGTGCTAGGATTAAAGGCGTGGGCCACCATGCCCAGCTAGTAGGCATTCTTAACCATTGATCCATCTCTTTAGCTCAGGGGATTAATACCTTTATACAACAAATTCCAGGGGCTGAAGAGATGGCTCAGCAGGTTAAGAGCACTAGCACATCTTGCAGAGGACCATGTTTGGTTCTATGAACCCAACTGGCAGCTCACAACTACCTGTAACTCTAGTTCCATATGATCTGATGTTGGCTTCCTCAGTCACCAGGTGTGTAAACGACACACAGACATACATAGAAGCAAACACTTGTACACATAAAGTCAGTCTCTAAAATAAGTAAATCTTTAAGAAAGAAACAACAAAAAATAAGACCTACAAGCTGTCTTGTCCCTTCTACCATGTGAAAACAGTGGGAGAAGGTATCATTGATGAACCAGGAAGTGGCCTTTTGGCAGACTCTGGATTTCCTGGTGTCTTGATTTTTTTTTTTTTCCCAGCCTTCAGACAAATTCCTTTTTATTGTTTATAGGCTTTGATTTAAGTTCATGATATTTTGTTATAGCAGCCTAAATGGGCTAAGGTAAGGGTTCTATGTGTGTACATGCATATCTACACACAAATTTTCCTGTTGTAAGAGGACAAAGTTATAATAATTTAAAGATCTTAATTGGCTATATTTATTATTATTTTGGCCTTTTTGAGACAGGGTCTCCCTGTAGCCCCCACTGTCCTGGAACTCGCTATGTAGACCAGGCTGGCCTTGAAGTCTCAGGATCCACCTGCCTCTGCCTCCCAAGTGCTGGAATTAAAGGTGTGTACCACTACAATCAGCCTAATTTTTAATTCTAGAATAAGGTATCAAACACTTTATTCCATAAAAGAAGAAAAGTACTCCAGTGTGCTAAGCAGAGGAGATTGGTTTATTAGACAGGAAAGGACTCAAGAAAGCAGAAACAAAAGGCTTATTGGAGGCAAGAGCACTTGGTACTTTTGCAGAGGACCAGTGTTTGGTTCCCAGCATCCATGTTGAGTGGTTCACAACCACCTTTAATTCTAGCTTCAGGATATCTAGAGCTCCCTTCTGGCGTTCAAGGGCACCTGAACATATACACAGGGCAGACACACACACATATAAAAAAAATTAAAAAAAATTTTTTTTTAAGCTGATTGGGCAAGATATGGTGGTGCATACCTTTAATCCCAGCACTTAGGCAGAGATAGGCAGATCTCCAAACTGGAAGCCAGCCTGGCCTACATAGCGAGTTCCAGGCCAGCCAGGGATGTGTAGTGAGATCCTGTCTCAAAACAGAAAAAAAACAACAGCTGATTGGTCTTTCAAAGTTTCATTCCTTGTAAGACAGGGGCAGGGAGCACGGTTGGAAAATAGTTATTGGTTAACATGTGTTTGCTTCAGGTTACCTTTTTTGGGGGGGGGATTAAGACAAAGGGCACATCATTATATGTTCAGGAAAATTGTCCTGCTAAATAGGAAATTGCCTATCATGTCTGTAATCCCAGTTTGTCTAGAAGGTCAGATAAAGAATTTACTATCAGTTTGTAGCCTGGTGTGGTGGCGCACGCCTTTAATTCTAGGGTTTGGGAGGCAGAGGCAGGCAGATCTTTGTGAGTTCAAGGCCAGCCTGGTCTACAGAGTGAGTTCCAGGACAGCTGGGGCTACAGGGAGACCCTCTCTCAAAAAGACCAAAAAAAAAAAAAAAACTTAGTATCAGTTTGCTTGAAACTTTAGCATGTGTCCTCACTTTGATTTTTAGGTTGGTCTGTTTGGGCATTGTGTGTGAGAGTGTTTTAGTCCAAAACAGTGACCTTTCATAATTTTTAATATTTTGTTAAATACAACAGGTAATTTGTTCAAACTTTTTTTAATAGCATTATTCTTCTTGGAGCAGTTCATCCTCCAGTTTTAATGGTCATCCTGAGGATTCTTCTGTGTTTCATTCCCATTCTCCCTCCTCCCCTCAGTTTTTCTGTATCTTTGTGGAACACAACATTATCTGATAGCTTCCTGAGGAAGGTAGGTGGGAGATTACACTTGATCCACCCATTTTCACTTGCTGCTTCACCTTGGTTCTTATCTGTGTTTTGCTACACAGCTGTTTCTCTTGACCTATTATGCTTATTCCCCACCCTATCTAGGGCCTCTCTAGTTCCCCCAGTTTGCAGAGTAATTCCAGTAAAATTTAATTGGCTAGGGGTGGAGAGAAAGAGAACCATTGTTTAGCAGAAGATGCAAGGGTTTGAACATCTGAGTATGTTCCCTTGTTGATTCTCATATAGACCCCTAGGCAGTTCTGCCTTCATCTTCACCTTACCCCTTTGGCCTTTCACAGTTTTCCTTGTTAGCAAGTTTAAATTATATTCAGAATTAAATTTGAGTGGTTTTATACACTTACAAATTATTTAACAGTACAATATTTTCAAATGTTTAAATGAAAAATTGTGAAAGCTGTTTTCTTCTACCCTTGTCTCCTTTTCGTTGTTCCCTTCCTCCCTTCTCTTCCTTTTCCCCCTTTACTCCCATCTTCCTTCCTCTGTTTTTTCCATCTCTCTCTCTCTCTGTTACTCTCTCTGTCTCTGTTTCTGTCTGTCTTTCTGAGGCAAGGTCTTAATATGCCCCCAGACTCCCTGTTATCCTACTGCTTCAGCTCCCTGAATGCTGGGATTAGGTATATACCACCATGCTTGGCTATACAGTTTTATGAGATTCAGGTTTGTTGAAGTATAATTTACCTACAGTGTATTAGTCAGTTTTCTGTTGCTGTGATAAAGCACCATGACCAAGGAATTTATAAAAGGAAGAGTTTATTTGAGCTTACCATTGGCGGTTCCAGGGAATTAGAGTCCATTGTGGCGGGAGGCGTGGTGGCTGGATCTGGAGCAGCAAGCCGAGGGTCATATCTCGCAAAGAGCACAGGAAGCAAAGAGGAGGCAACTGTAGACCACAAGGCTTGTTAAACTCACTAAGCCTGCCACCAACAACACACTTCCTCTAGCATGGCCACACCCTCCAAGACCTCCAAAAACAGCGCCACCAACTGGAGACAAATGTCTGAATACCTAGAGCCTATGGGGGACACTCATCCAAACCACCACATTCCACTCCCTGGCCCCCATAGGCTCCTGACCATATAAAATGCAAAATGCATTTAGTCCAACCTTAAAAGTCCCAAGGCTTTACCAGTTTTCAATGCCATGTCAAAGTCACAGCCAAAGTCCTCTTCGAGACTCAGGCTCGTGCCCGAAGGTACTGGAGTTCTTTTGTTAGACTTGTAATCTCCAGGCCCTCCCTTTAATTGCTTTAAATCTCCTTCACATGCCTTGGCCCCCCACACTTTAATCTTCCCTAGTGCAGTTATCAGATCCAAACTGTAGATTCTGCATTTCTCTCTGCCCCATCTGCGCTCGTCTTCATTGTAAAGATCTGCACAATATTCACCAAGTTAAAGCCACGCCACCATTTCTACATTTGGCTGTCTTGAAATATCCTCCGCCAAAGACATCATTCCACCACCGCTTTTCAATTTAGCATCAGGCAAGCATCTGGGCTGGTGGGCAAAACTGCTTCTGCCAGAATCTTTATCAAAATATCCCGGGTCGTTGCCCTAAGTCTTATTTCCCTTGGAACAACATCTTTGCAGTCTATGTTTCTTCCAGGCCTCCACTAGAATGGCGCTTTAAACTCTGCTTAAGTAGTCAACAGCCTTTCCACTCCAAAGTTCCTAAAGTCTTCCACACTTCTCCAAACGACACATGGTCAGGTTCTTCAGCAGCCAGTAAGCCACACTCCTGGGTACAATAACGTATTAGTCAGTTTTTTGCTAGTGATAAACACCATGACCAAAGAACTTATAAAAGGAAAGATTTATGTTTAAGCTTACGATTGGCTAGTTATTCCAGGGAATAGAGTCCAATTGTGGGGGGAGGCATGGCGG
>VZQC01004974.1:3123122-3154569 GCA_009823505.1 Rhizomys pruinosus
TAGCTGCCATGAGTGTTCTGGGAACTGTACCTGGGTCATCTGTAAGAACAGGCAGTGCTCGGGACGGCGGGAGCCGCGGTTTCCAGCCTTAGGGATCTCTGCTGCTCTTAGATTGCAAATCTGGTCTGTCTGTCTGTCTGTCGCCCCTCTGCTCCATCCGTCTCTCTCTCTCTCCTCCTCCTCTCTCTCTCTCCTTTTTTTTTTTTAAATATATATTTAAAAATGCTGGGTGTTGTGGTACACATCTTTAAGCCCAGTACTCGGGGAGGAAGAAGTCAGAGGCAGTAGATCTCTGAGAGTTAGGCCACCAGTGGGATATGAGACCCTGTCTCAAAGACAAAACAACAAAAATATAAATATTACAATTCTTCGTGTTTATGACACACATCGGTCCACTTGTAGTCTATTGTGACTCAGTTGATTACTTTTTTTTTTTTTTTTTTTGAGATAGCAGCTCACTAGGTAGCTCCCCGGCGCTGGTGGCCTGGAGTGCACTATGTAGTCATCCAAGCCTTGGCTTCCATCTCACAGTGATCCACTTTCCTCTGCCCTCCTGAGTTCTGGGATTAAGGGCATGGGGCTGCTTGCTCACTGGTTGTTAGGTTTTTTTAAAAAATAAATATCTATGAAAATCCAATGCCAGGAGAACTCCAATTCCAGGGGAAGCCAGACCCTCTTCTGACCTCTTGTGGCATTGCACAACACGGTGCAAGACCTACATGCAAACAGTACAATTCATCACATACAACAAAAAAAGTAAATCTAGAACTGTTATTGGTAGTGCAGTGCCCAGCAACTCAGGATGCAGAGGCAGGCAGGACCTTTGTGAGTTCCAAGGCAAGCCTGGTCCTACAAATCCCAGTTCCAGGCCAGCTGGGGCGAATAAAGGGGAGACCCTGATCGCAAAAAAAAAAACAAACAACAACCCAGGATGTTGGTGTATACTTTTAATCACAGCACTTGAGAAGCAGGCAGGTGGATCTCTCTGAAACCAGCCTGGTCTACATAAATAGTGAGTTCCAGGCCAGCTGGAACTACATAGAGACTGTGGAATCCAAAAAAAAAAAAAAAAAAAAAAGTTAAAGAATTTAAAAACTTGCCTACTTGAAACAAAGACCCTCAGCAGTGACCAAATCCAGCTGTGTGGCTTCTTCTCTTCGCCCTTCTGCTCTCCCCACATAGGCAACCACTTAATCTTACTTTGTTCATCACATTTTCTTGTTTTTTTTTTTTTTTAATGTGGTACTCCCCACTCCCATCTTCTCTTATGTTAATAAATAAACCAGGGCCTTGTGCTTGCCTGGCAAGCATTTACACCAAAAGAAAAAGAAAAAGGTGGGACTATCTTTTTGTATGTTTTTGTTTTGAAACTGGGTCTCCTTGTAGCTCCAGCTGGGTTGCAACTTGCAATATAGACCAGGTCAGCCTCTACCTCACAGAGATCTTGCCTTTGCCTCCCCAAATGCTGAGATTAAAGGTGTGTCCCACCATCTTGAAATAGATGAGATATGGCACATATAATTTCATCCACCTCATATTTGACAAAGGGGGCAAGAAGATTCAATGGAGGAAAGACAGCATCTTCAGCACATGGTGTTGGCAAAACTGGATCACCACTTGTAGAAGAAAACTGAACCCCTATCTCTCGCCCTGTACAAAAATAAACTCCAAATGGATCAAAGACCTCAACGTGAAACCTGAAACTGTGAAGATGATAGAAGAAAACATTGGCAGCAACCTACAAGACATAGGCGTAGGAGGACTTTCTTTTCTTTTCTTTTTTTGGTCTTTTTGAGACAGGGTCTCCCTGTAGTCCCAGCTGTCCTGGAATTTGCTCTGTAGACCAGGCTGGCCTTGAACTCACAAAGATCCTCCTGCCTCTGCCTCCCAAGTGCTAGGACTAAAGGCATGCGCCACCACGCCCAGCAGGAGAATACTTTCTAAATCAAACAGCAGCTGTGCAGGAAATAAAGTTGACAGCTGACAAGTGGGACCTCATTAAACTCAAGCTTCTGTACAGGGAAAGAAACAATCAGGGAAGTGAAGAGAAAACCCACAGAGTGGGAGGAAACCTTCACTGCTAATACATCTGACAGAGCATAACTTCCAGTCTATATAAACTACTCAAAAAACAAAGAACTAAGAAAACAAATGACTCACTCAAAAGATGGAATAAAGAGCTGAACAGAGACTTCACAAGTGAGGAAATAAAGATGGCTGAGAAACATCTTAAGTGTTCAACATCCCTAATAATTAAGGAAATGCAAATTAAAATCACTTTAAGATACCATCTCACTCTGATAAGACTGGCTAGGAATAAGAAAGCAAATGATGGGGTGGTTAAGAGCACCAACTGCTCTTGCCGAAGAGGACCTGAGTTCGATTCCCAGCACCCACATGGTGGCTAAGTACTGTGTTTAAGCCGGGCATGGTGGCACACCCCTTTAATCCTAGCACTCAGGAGGCACAGACAGGCAGATTTCTGTGATTTCAGTCCAGCCTGGTCTACAAAGTGAGTTCCAGGCCAGCTGGGGCTATAGGGAGACCTTGTCTAAAAAAAAAAAAAAAGCAAATGATACCAAATGCTGTGTGAGGTTGAGGGAAAAGGGGAACACTCATCCACTGCTGGTGGGAATATAAACCACTATGGAAAGCAGTGTTCAGAACCCTTAAAAGACTCAAAATGAGTTTACCACCCGACCCAGTCATACCACTCCTGGGTATATACCCACAAGACTCATCCTATTGCCAGAGATACATCACAGCCATGTTTATTGCAGCTCTCTTCACAATAGCGAAGAGCTGGAACCAACCTAAGTACCCCTCAACCAATGAGAGGATAGAGAAAATGTGGTACATCTACACAATGGAGTTCTATGCAGTAGTAAAGGCATCGTGCTTGCTTTGGCAGCAAATATACTAAAACTGGAACAATACAGAGAAGATTAGCATGGCCCCTGCACAAAGATGACACACAAATTCGTGAAGCGTTCCATATTTTTTTTTACATGAAGGATGCTTGTACTCATAAATTATTACTTACTGTTAAAAAATGAAAAAAAATAATGAAGTAAAAAAAAGAAAGATGACATCATGAACTTTGCAGATAAATGGATGGGACTAGAAGAGTACCAATGTTTAAGTGAAATAACACAGGTCCTAGAAAAAACAAAGACACGATCGACTGGGCGTGTGGTGGGGGCACGCCTTTAATCCTAAGCACTTGGGAGGCAGAGGCAGGCGGATCTTTGTGAGTTTCAAGGCCAGCCGTGGTCTAAAGGGAGTGAGTTCCAGGACAGCTGGGGCTACAGGGAAGAACCCCGTCTTGAAAAGTACAAAAAAAAAAAAAAAAAAGAAAACAAACGTGAATGGGGATCCCTCATCTGTGGAATGCTAGCACCAAGAACCTGTTGTAAGGCAAACTGATCAATGTTAATGTTATATTCCTCTTTACCTGAAAGCAACTGTGGCATTAAAACTTGAATCCCTTAACGGGCTCTAAAATTAACCTACCAACTTATGTTCATTTTCATCAGTCAGACTTTGGAATCTTGGTGTATGAGTAGTTAGAGTAAGATAGATTAAAATGAAAATGTGAATCCTGAAATAGATTTTGAATTAACATACAGTTTTTTTTTTTTTCCAGATGACATAATTTTAGTATATGTGTGTCTCACCTATACTAAAATAATATATGAGCATATATATATAAATATGTCTCACCTATACTAATATATATAAATATATATATACATGCAATGGCACATGTTGAAAGTCATAACAAAGTTGGATTGAACAAGAACAGCAAAAGACTGGGAAACAAAGACCCCTGAGACAGTGAAGCTGGTCCCCAAAATAATAATCTCTGCTTTGAAAAAACGTTGGAAAGACTCAGAAAAGATGCAAGACATCGTTGGCAAAATGCATGAACCCAGGTTGAAGGGGGGGCCATGGAAATGGAAATATCTAAATTGGGACGAGAAATTACGTATGAAAAAGTTTAATGACAAAAAATGTATGCAAAGAAAGAACATACACACAAACATCTTTAATAAAACTTCTGACTGTGTATTTTTTTTAAAAAGTTAACTGGACCATCCAAAAAAAAAAAAAATTAAATAGTTTTGGGGTAAGGGGGCAGGTTATGGGTGTCCTCAGAACTTTTAATTCCAGCACCGGGAGGAAGAGGCAGATGGGTCTGTGAGGTCAAGGCCAGGCTGCTCTGCATTGTGATTTCCAGACCAGCTGGGGATATAGGAAGACCCTGTCTTAACAAAACAAAACGGAAACAAAACAAAGCCGAAAACAAAAACAAAACACAACACAGCAAAGAAAAAAAAAAAAATTTGTTTTTTTGTATTTTTGTTTTTTTGGTTTTAAGAAATGTTTTTGAGACCACTCTGGGATAGCCTGTTTAGCCATTAAGTAAGCATTCCGTCTTACTTGTCAGAATTTGGAACTTATAGCTGATACGCCGTTGACTGTCCTCCGAGTTTGTGATCTCGCCACCTCTTCCTCCTTGTTTCAAACCTCTCCTATAATTACTTTTTTGTATCTTTTTTTATTTTTTTTTTATTTGTCAAGTTTTTTTCTGTTTCCTTTTCTTTAACCAAAGTCCAATCAGACACTTTTTCTTCCCTTTTCCCTTCCCCCCACCCCACCCCCTCCCTCCCCGCTCGGCCTTCTGCCCTACCTGTCCTGCCTCTTTCTCTCCTTTTTTTTTTTTTTTTTTTTCCTTTTTCGCTCTAAGTGATATCCCTGAAGTCCCCGCCTCCTTCATGCCCAACCCCGTCCTGCAAGGCTGTTGTGCCCCCCCACAGCCCCACCAATCCAGTGGGGGGGGGGTGACATGTTGTTTGATTTTTCGATAAAGTTGAATCAAATGAGTGTCCAGACTACATTGCTGTAGTTTCACCATTCACCCCAATCGCAGCCCTTACATTCTACCACGCCCCCTCTTCCGCAGATTGTTCCCTAGGCTTAGAAAAGGGGCACAGGTGGATGAGAGGTAAAACAGTCCACTCTCTCTGGAGCTGTTGACTTGGACTCTGGTCAATTCTGGCTGTTTCCTTTCATGGGCTGACAGTTTGTCCAGGAATAACCTTTCGATCCTACTGCCCTGGCGGGTTATGGCGTCTCTATTTATTGTATCTTACTTCATTATCTTTTCCCTGTCTCTTTTAGATAGCACCTTGATATTTGTTGAAGCATTTACTTTTTTCTTCAGTTTCTCCTTATAAAGATTCCTTTTTTGTTTATTTTTTTCTTTTCTTTTTTTTTTTTCCTTTGAGACAGTTTCACTCAGTAGGCTATACTGGCTTGGAACTCACTGTGTGGTCCAGGCTGGCCTTAATTTAAACTCTAGCAGTCTTCCTGCTACAGCCTCCCTGGCACTGGGATTACAGGCAAGACCCACCAGTAAGGATTGTTTTCTCTGTGCTCTTCTCATTGGAAAAGCACATGATCTTCCAATATGTAGATTGCATAAGGGTCCTTTGGAAGTACTGCTGCCAGAATGAGATTGAAAAGTAGGTTTTCAGAAGATGCAAGCGTTTGTAAAGAAATCCTAGTTTCCTATGGTTTCTTTTTTTTTTTTTTTTTTTTTTAATAGATCCAGCATGTCCGGCTTGCACCTAGTAAAACAAGGTCGAGACAGAAAGAAAATAGACTCACAGAGAGATTTCACTGTAGCTTCTCCAGCAGAATTCGTTACTCGTTTTGGGGGAAATAAAGTGATTGAGAAGGTAAGTTACAAGTTGCTAATTATTCTCTCAAAGGTATATAAGATTTAATGCCTAGGTTTTGTTGTCTTGATTTGTTCACAATGATATTTAGATTTTTAGGGACTTTATTTTTTTTTATATAAGATTGCCTCCCTAGCTTGCTACTAAAACATAATCTTCCTGTTTTTCAAAATTATTTTTATGCTGGGTATGGTGGCACACACCTTTCATCCCAGCAGAGGCAGGCAGATCTCTGTGAGTTCAAGTCTATCCTGGTCTACATAGAAAGTTTCAGGACAGCTGGGGCTTCAGGGAGACACATCTCAAAAAGACCAAAAAAAGAAAAAGAAAAAAGACCTAAAATATTTTTATTTCTGCTTATAATTTATTCATAGATGATAAGGAATTGAAACTCTGCTGTGTTTATTCTGAAAGACCTAGTAGCCTTGATGGTGGTGGTGGTGGTGGTGGTGGTGGTGGTGGTGGTGTGTGTGTGTGTGTGTTGGGGGGCTGTGGCAGGGCAGAGAGGGCACATTGACCTGACAGGGAGAGTATGAGGAATTATTAGCTTGTCTGGTGCTGGTGGGAAGATAAATGTGATGGCATTGGATTTAATGTTACACAAGAGAGAGAGTTTTAGCAGAGGAGCCTTTAACAGTTTGATACACTTATGACTTTTTGGCTTCTACCAGATATGTGAGATGTTTAGAAGAAATGTAGCACATGAAATACTTGGAGAAATTTCAGGTAGCTTGAAACATCTGGGAGGCAGATGTAGGAGGATTAAGGGTTTGAGGTTACTTTGGCTTACATAATAAGACCCTGACTCCAAAAAAAAATGAGTAGTTCATATCAGTGTTATTAAAAAAGCCCCGCTTGATTCACAGTTGGAAGGCTGTCTTGGTTGAAATAGGTTAGAGTGATTAAAAGATTAAAGGATAAAGACCAGTATTTCTACTTCTCAAAGTATTGCTTCATCAGTACCTACATCAGTGTCTAATGAAGGTAGGTTATCTTTTTTTTTTTTTAATTTGTGGTCATCTTTTTCGCTGAATATTTTTTAATTTATTCTTCGACAATTCTGTATATATATATATATATACACACACACACACACACACACACACACACACACACATACACACACACACACAATGTGTCTTGATTATATCCAACCCCCCTTTTAATCCCCTCCTATCGCCCCTCTTTTTTTTGTCTTTTTGAGACAGGGTCTCCCTGTAGCTCCGGCTGTGCTGGAACTTGCTATGTAGATGGGGCTGGTCTTGAACTCACAGAGATCCTCCTACCTCTGCCTCCTAAGTGCTAGGATTTACAAGGCCTGCACCACCATGTCCCACTAGTCTAGGTTCATTTCAGGGCGTTATTGCAAGATACAGGGAAGGGAGATTGAAGGTTTATTTATAGAAATCCTCAGGATCATTTAAAATCATTTGATTCTTCTGATTTCCTGTGACCATGCTTCTGAGAAGTCAGCCTTTTTAGAACAGCAGTTGATGTCAAGGTTTTTGTATAGTATGGGGCTCTGTGTCTTATTACAACAGAGAACACTGCCCAATTCCACACACTTTAAACTTCCCTCATTTCCTTACTGGTTAGACATCATCCTGAAGATTATTCTCTTCTGTTCCTTTGTGATAGGTATGATAAAATAATTTACAAATAGGCATGAGTAATTATGATTCTTTTCAATTTTCAGGAAATGAGGTTAGAAAGGAATTAATTCTAGCTAGCACCTGTTGAAATATTTGCTAGGAATATTTAAAGATATTTCTTGGTGTTGTAAGAGCTGGTTTCTAGCAACTTGGATTCTAACAAGAATTCAATTGAAATTCTGACTTTTTCAGATGAAAGGAGATCTATAAAATTAATTCAGCCCTTGTGCTGTGGGGATAGCACAGGCGTTAAAGGCGGAAGCTAAGAACCGCAAAAAACAAAAAGAAAAAAATTAATTCAGCCCTTTTCTTCCATCATTGCCTTTCTTTGCTGCTTTCTTCATTTCCCATATTCCTTCCTCTAGGTTCTTATTGCCAATAATGGTATTGCTGCAGTGAAGTGTATGCGATCTATCCGTCGGTGGTCTTATGAAATGTTTCGAAATGAGCGTGCAATTCGATTTGTTGTCATGGTTACACCTGAAGACCTTTAAAGCCAATGCAGGTGAGATTATTAACTTTATAAAATGTCACATTGTAAGTCCGAAAACATTGAGTAGACCAGCCTTTTAAGGATGAAAATTGTTAGCCTGACCCACTGCTTCCGCCAGCAGCGGGGAAGGCGGCTGTTTCCTCCTTTCTGTTACTGGAATTTTGAGAGATGGGAAGGCAGCCGGGAGTGACATGTGTGCCTCACTGAGTAAGGGTAGAACCATTGTGGTCTGAAGCCCACCTTTCTAGACCTGAAAGCTTGGCAGAGAAGCAGAAAGGAGAACGCCGGTTCCCGGGGTCATGATGCTCTGAAGTCCAGTCCCTTACCTAGGCTAAAAGCAGCCCCTTCCAATGGCACCTTTTTGAAGTCCTGACCAAGGCTCTTCTGTTCGGCATGGGGGGCTTATGTTCATGACTTCCTGTGCCCCTGCAGTGACCTTTTGCGGTCACTCTCCTCAATTCCAAATCTGATGATCTCTGTGAGTTCGAAGCATCACCTACCATCACCTGCTGGCCAGTCTGCAGCTGGGATTCTCCTGCCTCTGGACACCTTGTGCCCTCAGACTCATTTCTTGACTCACTCTTAAGTTTGAGACTCTGAGCTCAGCCATCATTGACAAAAGACAATCTTTTTTTTTTGTTGTTGTTGTTGTCCTTTTTTTTTTTTTTTTTTTTTTTTTGTAGTCCCAGTTGTCCTGAACTCGCTCTGTAAACGAGGCTGGCCTTGAACTCACAAAGATCTGACCTCCTCTGCCTCCCCAAGGTGCTAGGTTTAAAGGTGTGCGCACCACACCCGGAGGACAAAAGACAATCTTAAACTGTTTCTTGACTAATTTGTGACAACAATTAAATTATTTTTATGTAAAAAAACATGTGTAGTCTGAGATTTCCAGTGGAAATTCTATGCAAAGAAGTTATTATTTAATTTATTTATTTATTTATTTTATTTATTTATTTATTTGTTTTGTTTTGTCTTTTTCGAGACAGAGTCCCCCTGTAAGTCCAGCTAGTCCTGGAACTCTCTCTCTGTGGACCAGGCTTGGATTGAACTCACAGAGATCTACCGGCTTCTGCCTCCTCAGTGCGAGGATTAAAGGCGTGTTGCCACCAGGCCTGGCAAGAAGAATTTTATTTTTTAATTTTTTTTATTTTTTATTTTTGTAAATTTTTTTTTATTAATTTTATTTATTTCGTGGTATGTGTAAATGATGTACTGTCTGCATGCAAAGTCTGTGCACCCTTTTGTGCCAATGCCGCGGAGGTCAAAGAGGGTGTCGGATCCCCCGGAAACTGGAGTTCGCCTGGAATTGGAGTTTCAGACGGGCTCCGGCCGCCATGTGGGTGCTGGGATCGAACCCGGGTCCTCTGCAAGAGCGTCAGCGCTCCTACTGCTAGGCTAAATCTCTCCAGCACGAATTTTTGTTTTAAACAATCCCATAAAGCTGGGCGCTAGGTCACACACTTCAGTTTGTGTAGATGGAAATGTTTGAGAGAAAATTATATTTTTGTTATGAGTTATATTCAATTATAGAGCAATCTAGAGTAAAGGATTTTTCTTTGTTTCCTCTTCCCGTTGAGGGAAGGAGAGACACTGGGATCCAAATGGATGTTTCCTACGTAAATTTTGCATATTCCTCCTTAGATGGTCCTCTGAGAGTTGAAGTTAAAGAATGCTGGGGGCTGGAGAAACAGCTTAGAGGTTAAGAGCACGGACTGCTCTTGCCACAGAGGACCCAGGTTCCATTTCCAGCACCCACTGGGCGGCTTAGAACTTTCTGTCTTAGGCTTGGGTATGGGGCGCACCCCGTATCACAGCACTGGGAAGCCAAATGCAAGGGAATCTTTTGTGAGTTCAAGGCCAGCTCTTGTCTACATTGTGAGCTCCAGCCAGCTGGGACAAAAGGGAAAAAAAAAAAACCCTGTCTCAAAAAAATAATGTTGGAGAGGGCTGGAGAGAATGGCTCAGCGGTTTTTAAGAGCACCAACTCTCTTGGAGAGGAGCCAGTTTCGAGTCCAACACCCACATTTTGACTAAGAACCATCTTTAACCTCCAGGTCTAAGGGATCCAAAGCCCTGTTCTGACCTCCGTGGCAATTGCACAACACGGGTGCACAACCTACAAGCAGATAGTACACTCCTACACATAAAAACTAATAAAATTAAAAAAAAAAGAATGTGGAAAACTGGTAGGTTTGGGGGCTGTGGCTGTCTTCTCTATACGGTATCATTAAGATGTTATCTCAGGAGAGGCAGATGAAATCTCTGTATTTCTGTAAGTTCATGACTAGCTTGGTCTAGGTAGTGGAAATTTTCTATCGGGGTTATATAGTAAGATCCCTGTCTCAAGATATATATGCACATACATACATCTTCTCTCTTAAGGTGGATGGACCACAGATAGGATGACCACAAAACCCCACAACTATTATTTTATACCTGTTTTAGTCTGCATATATTGTCTAAGTATTGAAGCAATGATTTTAAAACTATTCCTAAGGTGTAGATGTTACTATATTTTATTTAGAAACAGAGACATCGGGGCTGGAGGGAGGGCCTAGCGGGTAAGAGTGCAGACCACTCCTTGCACAGGACCTGGGGTTCGATCCCCAGCATCCAACATGGCGGCTGGAGAACCTTTCTGTAACTCCAGTTCCGGAGAACTATCCAGTTCCAGGGGAAATCTGACACCCTCCTTCTGACCTCTGCGGCCATTGCACAACATGGGTGCGCAGACCCTGCATGCGACAGTACATTCATACACATAAAAAATAAATAAATAAAATTTTTAAAAAGTTAAGAAATAACTGTTTAAAAAAAAAAAAAAGAGAGACATCACAACCTGCTGGAAAGTAAATGTTAGCTTGTGAAACCACTTAGACACACCCTTTAATATCTCTGAAGTATAATATTTTTACCTATGAAAGGAAGTTCATATAGTCAGTTTTATTGGAGAGCTGTAAAGTAAGATCTTCTATAATAAATGTATACTACTTTACCAGATTTCTTTCCGCCCTCTATTTGTACCTGGTATGCTTACTATTCGTTTATTCATTCACCTCATGAACATGGAGGCTCATAGGAATAGAATGTGATCTTGCACTGGACATGGTGGCACACAGTACCTGTAATCCCAGTACAGTAATAGAGGCAGACAGAGATCCTGGAAGATCAAGGGCAGCCTGGTCCCCCTACATAGCAAGTTCCAGGCCAGCTGGGTCTAATATAATGAGACCCTGTTCTCCAAAAACAAACCGATGTGGTGGCACAGTCTTTAATTAATTCCCAGGACTGAGAGCAGAGGCAGGTGGATCTCTTGTGGAATCAAGGCCAGCCTGGTCACATAATAAGTTCCAGGCCGCTGGGGCCACGGGGAGACCCTGTCTCAAAAAGACCAAGAGCAAAAAAAAAAATTAAAGTTACCTGGGTAATGTGGCACATTACCTTTACCTCTGGGAGGCAGATTTCTCAAGTGTTTCCAGCCCAGCCGGCTCCATAGTGAAGAAAACCGGTCTCAAAAACAAACCCACAACAAAAAAATTTTTTTTTAATCCAACAAAATTTTTTTAAATGGTTAAAAAAATGAAGCTTATGGAAAAGTAACTGGTTAATGAACTCTTCTGATCGACTTATTAGCCGAGTGTCAACAATTACCACCGAAGGCCATTCTAGTTTCGAGTTTCTGTGTAGATGACGTTTCAGTTCTATGTAATACTTTCACCTCGTTTTTTTTTTTTCTGGTCTTTTTAAGACAGGGTTCTCCCTGTAGACCCAGCTTCCTGGAACTCACGGCTGTAACCGGCTGGCCTTGACTAACAGAGATCTGCCTGCCCGCTGCCTCCCAAGTGCTAGGATTAAAGGCGTGCGACCACCACGCCCGGCTGATACGTTCACTCTTTTTTTCCCTTCCCCCAATTATTTTGAGCAAATATTAGATACCGTATGAGTACATCAGTATTTCAGTACATATATCTAAATATAGATTTTTTATTTGTATGTGTACATATGTGTTTGTATGAATGTGTACTACATGAGTGTATGTATCCCACCTGCATGCAGGACTCTGAGGAGGCCAGAAGGGCAGTGTTGGATCTTCTGGAACTAGAGTTATATATGCTTGTGAGCCAACCACAATGGGGTGCTGTTGCTGGGAACCAAACTGGGTTCTTTATAAGAACAGTAAGAATTGCTGAGCTATCTCTTCAGCCCCCATATTCTTAAAAAAAAAAAATTAAAATTAATAAATAATAAAAGCTTAGGTATGTGGGTGTATTCCTTTAATCCCAGCAACTCAAGAATTTAGAGGCAGTCAGATCTGTAAGTCCATAAACAAAGTTGAGAAGTGATTAAAGAACCTGGCATTCTGGCTTTGATGCTCAGTACTGTGGGGGAAGACAGAGAATTTCAGTAAGAAAGGTCAGATGTGTCCACAGTTAAAAACAAAAATGATATGAGTATGAAGATTAGTAAAGGTTTTAAGGAATGTTGGAAGTGATATGGAGGTAGCTAGTGTGGACAGATTCTAAAGATTTGGGCGGGGGGCGGCGGGGAGCAAGATGGCTCAACAATTAGGAGTACCTCCTGCTCTTGCGGAGGTCCAGGTTTGTTTCCCAGCATCATGGCAAGCAGCTCTCAACCATGTGTAACTCCAGTTCCGGGGGTAATGACACCTCCTTTTGGCCTCATCACATACACTCAGGTACACATGTACACACACACACACACACACACACACACACACACACTTGAAAAG
Source organism: Rhizomys pruinosus (assembly GCA_009823505.1). NCBI lineage: Eukaryota > Metazoa > Chordata > Mammalia > Rodentia > Spalacidae > Rhizomys > Rhizomys pruinosus. Next base: position 3,135,762 of record VZQC01004974.1, read on the forward strand.
AATTTTTGATGAGAAGGGAAAAAAGGCAGTAACTAAAGAGAGCCAAGGGAGGACTCTCTTTCCTTTCTTTCTTTTCTTTCTTTTCTTTCTTCTTGTTTCTTTCTTTCTTTTTCTTTCTTTCTTTCCTTTTCTGTCTTTTGTCTTTCTTTCTCCTCTTTTCTTTCTTCTTCTTTCTTTCTTTTCCTTTTCTTTTTCCTATTTCTTTCTTTCTTTCTTTCTTTTCTTTCCTTTTCTTTCGTTTTCTTTCTTTCTTTTTCTTCTTTCTTTCGTTCTTTCTTTGCTTTTCTTCGTTCTTTCTTTCTTTCTTTCTTTTCTCTTTTCTTTCTTTCTTTCTTTCTTTTCTTTCTTTGGCTTATCTTCTTTCTTTTTTTCGTTTCGTTTCTTTTCTTCCTTTTCTTTCCTCTTTTCCTTTTCTTTCTTCCCCTCTTATTTCTTTCTTTCTCTTCCGCTCTTCTTCTCCTCCTTTTCCCCCTCCCCTCTTTTTTTCTTCCTCCTCTATTCTTTTCTTTCTTTCTTGTCTTCTTTCTTCTTTCTTCTTTTTCTTTCTTTCTTCTTTCTTTCTTTTCTTTCTTCTTTCTTTTTCTTTCTTTCTTTCTTCTTCTTCTTCTTTTCTTGTTCGTTCTCCTTCTCCTTTCTTTCTTTCCCCCTCTTTTGTTGTTCTCTCTCCCTCCCTCTTTTTCTTTCTCTTTTCTCTCTTTTTTATTCCTCTTTTTCGTCCCCCTCGCTTTCTTCTTATTTCTTTCTCTTTTTTCCTTTCCCCCTCTTTTCACTCTTTACTTTCTTTTTTCTTTCTTTCTCTTCTTTTTTTTTTTTTTTTTTTTTTTTTTTTTTTTTAGGTTATTGTGATTGAGAAGTTCTTCTTACATTCTTCCTTTCCCCTCTTCTTTCTCTTCTCTCCTTGCTTGCTTGTTTCTTCCTTTCTTTCCCTGCCCCTCCTCCTTTTCTTTTTCATCTTCTTTCTCACTCTTTTTCCCTCTTTTCTTTCTTATTTCTTTCTCTTTCTTCCTCATTGTTTCGTTCTTTCCTTTCTCTTTTTCTGTTCTCTTTTTACTTTTCGTCTTTTCTCCTTTTTCTCTTTTTTTTCGTTCATTTCTTGTCTTTCTTTCTCCTCTCTTTCTTTCTCTCTTTCATTCATCCATTTTATTAATTTCCTTCTGTATCATTCTTTTTCTTTCAATTGTTCCATTTTGTTCATTCATTATTAGAGACAGAATCTCACTATTCAGCCTTGGCTATCCTGGAACTCACTATGTAGACCAGGCTGTCCTGGAACTTGTAGAGATACACCTGTCTCTGCCTCCCAAATACTGGAATTAAAGACATGTACCAACATACCAGCTTTTGAAGCTTTTTTTTTTTTTATTAAATAGTCTCATGGTTTTATGGGTTAGATTGCACTCCTGAACTCAAGTGATTCTCCTGTCTCAGCCTTCTGAGTAGGTGGGATTACAGAGGAGATCCACCGGCCCTTGTAAATAAAAAAGTTATAGCCAGAGAGAAAAGAGTCAGAGAGAGGTTTGAGGGCTTTAAATATAGGAGAGACCTAAAGTACACCGGGGATCTGGAAAAGATGGGAGTGGAAGAAGTCAGGAACAAAGGTGGACAAAATATTCATTGATATTTCTTGATATTTATTCTTAGGGGGAAAGATAGTAATGTCTCAGAATAACCACTGAGAAGGCTGAGGGCCCGAGTTTTTGGCCTCTTATTAGACAAAGGCTACTTTTGATTGTCATGTGGACATCCCAAAATGACTGCCTGCGTCCTATGATGGATTCTGTTCATACTTAATGTTATTATGGAAGTAACATCTGACCACCTCTGCAATATGCTCTTGCCTAGAAAAAAAGCTGTAGAACATGCCTATATCCAAGGGGACAAACCACAATACCTAGAGAATAGGGTCATGAGAACTCCTTACTGTCTAGCCCAGCTGATAAAAGCACATTTTATGATAAAAGGAAATTGATAGTATGCCATAATATTAGAAAAAAAATGCATTGTGTAATTCATAGAACAATAAGAAAACAAAGTTGAAGTAATATGTATCAGATCAGCAACAGGTGGGTTTTCATGAGGGTAAGAATTTTAGAGTATGTTTTGGTTTTTTTTTCACTTTGTTCAATCTTTTTTTCCCGTTTTAAAGTATTTTATTATTACTATTTATTATTTAATAGCTGTTTATAGCCGGGCGTGGTGGCGGCATGCCTTTAATAATCCTAGCACGCGGGAGCAAGGCAGGCGGAGCTCTGAGTTTTCAGGCAGCCTGGTCTATAGAGTGAGTTCCCAGGACAGCTGGGGCTACAGGGAGACCCCGTCCCGAAAAGAACCAAAAAAAAAAAAAAAAAAAAAAATAGAACAAAGAGGAGCGGGAGAGATGGTGCCCATCAGATTAAGAGCACTGGCTGTTTTCTTTTTTTTTTTTTTTTTTTGGTCTTTTTTTGAGACAGGGTCTCTCTTTTTTTTTTTTTTTTTTTGAACTCACTCTGTAGACCCCAGCTGGCCTTGAACTAAAACAGTATATACTATTTTTGTGTGTGTGTGTGGTGTGTGTGTGTTGTGTGTGGTTTCGAGACTAGGGTCTCCCTGTAGCCGCCCCCCGATGTCCTGGAACTCACTCTTGTAGACCAGGCGGGCTGAACTCCAAAGATCCACCTTCCGCTGCCTCCTGAGTGCTAGGAGTTAAAGGTGTGGGCACACAAGCCCGGTGAGCACTGGCTGTGCTTGCAGAAGACGGGTTTCCAATCCCAGATCCACATGTCAGCTACCAACTGACTCTAATTCCAGAAGATATGATGCCCCCTTCTGGCCACCAAAGTCAGCACTCACAGGTGCACTTAACACATATGCAGGCAATAAATTCATACAACATAAAATAAAATAAAATAGAATGATAGAAAGGATTACCATACCATTGATATTGAATTAAGAAATTAATATTATGGGTGATCTTTTTCCTTTTAATTTGTCTCCCCTGACATATTTTTTGTTATGTTTCTTGTTTTATTTACCATAGAAGTCACCTTTCAAAAGTGTAAAATTCTACAAACAAGATTTATACGTGTTTAAAAATTTTTTTATTTATTTGTTTGTTTTGTTTTTGTCTTTTTGAGCACAGAAAAACGGTCCCGCCCTAACCGTCCCGTCAGCTGTCCGGCATTCAGTATGTAGTCCCGCTCGTCTTGCACCTCCCGAGATCCGCCATGCTTCATGCCTCCCTCCCTTTCCGTGCTTCCCAGGCGTGTGCCACAACCACCTGGCTGTGTTTTTTTGTGCCTGTGGCATCGTCTTTCCTTTCAAAGTTAAAAAAAAAAAATTTTTTAATGGCCGACGGTTAAGAGCGCCACCGCTCTTACAGAGGACCGGGTTCGTCCCCGCACCCACGTGGCGGCCGAGACCGTCTGAAACGCCAAATGTCCAGGAGCCTCTCCAGTTCCAGGGGAATCCGAGACCCTCTTCTGACCTCCGCAGCACTGCAACGACAACGGGTGCACAAACTTGCATGCAGACAAGTACATTCATACACATACAGAAATAAATAAATAAAAAAAAAATAAAAAAAAAATAAATTGTGTAAAAAGTTTAAGGTAGGAGTAATGGTTAGTGAAAGGAAGAGAGGAAATCATCCTTTAAGACTATAGGGGAATAGCCAGAAATTGACAGCTTTAATGAAATTAAGATGGGGCAATAAGCAAGTCACTTCATATATAAAAATGAAGAACAGAAAGCCTCAGATTGTCCCATAACAATCGAACCCTTACTTTGGATCCTAACATTTTAACCACTATTTATAATGAGTCCTAATGAAAACTTACCTTCTAGGAGCCACAAAGGTTTTGTGAGAGACTTTCTTTGCCTTCCCCCCCATAGAAAAGGAAAATATGACGATGATGAGGTCATTCTCCAACTGTAAATAGGAGACAACTATTATAGAGGTAAGCTTCTTATAAAACCGGTAAAATGCCTTCTTGTAATTGACTAATAAGACATAAGAACTGTGAAAAGGATTTACTCTGTTAGAACCAAATATAATACTAAGTCCTTGGGGCAGGCACTTAGGCAAAGTAATATTTAATGCAGGAGCTCTGACATCAGCAATGGATTGTTCTAGCAGGGGGATGTTGGCCAGGGATCCAAGCCCCAAAAAGTAAGGGCTCCTTGCCCCTAGGTTGGGATACCTGCAGGAGGAGAGCGATAAGACCCTCTGCCGAAGACCTGACGTTAACATGGGAGGGAGGTACTGAGACCGCACATGCAAGTGTAAAGACGGCCTCTGGAACACCAGAGATTTTTACCAAAGGCCACTAAACCATAAAGCAAATACGGGTCTCCCTGAGTCAAGCCAAGACTCCACCATCAGCACCAGCTACACCGCTCCTGCCTGGAAATAATTGTGGGCAGCAGAGGCAGCCTTGTGGCCTGTATATCCCAATTTAAATTGGCGTATTGGCTCTCTCCTTGGATGAATACCCATGGCCGATGCCACAAGCTTACAACATCCTCTACAAGGTTAGGAGATGTTATAAGCCACAGTAAGACCCTGTTCAGATATTTAACAGGGGGTAAAAATGTATTCATGGATTAACATATCAACCAAACATATGTGTCTATGCCAAAGTAACCGACCATAACTATGAGTGGCTGCTTAAATACCTATATATCTAAGTGGCTTGTGCTTCATTAGTAGGATCGAAAGGTTACTCTAACAAAACGTCAGCCCATGAAAGGAAACAGCCAGAATTGACCAGAGTCCCAAGTCCCCAACAGCTCCAGAGAGCGTGTAACTGTTTTACTTCTCATCCACCGGTGCCCCTTTCTAAGCCTAGGAACAATCGGCGAAGAGGGGGTGTGGTAGAATGTAAGGGCTGCGATTGGGTTGAATGGGGAAACTACAGGAATGTAGTCTGGACCCTCATTTGGAATCAACTTGATTGAACAACAACCCGTCAACCCTCCACTTGATGGTGGGACTGTGGGGGTTGGGCACAACAGTCTGAAGATTTGGTTTTTGCAGAGGATGCTTGTACTCATGGATTATCACTTTATAGCTTAAAAAATGAAAAAAAAAAAAAAACCTGAAAGATGCAGGAACAGTTATGGGCAGAATGCATNACACACACACACACACACACACACACACACACACATACACACACACAATGTGTCTTGATTATATCCAACCCCCCTTTTAATCCCCTCCTATCGCCCCTCTTTTTTTTGTCTTTTTGAGACAGGGTCTCCCTGTAGCTCCGGCTGTGCTGGAACTTGCTATGTAGATGGGGCTGGTCTTGAACTCACAGAGATCCTCCTACCTCTGCCTCCTAAGTGCTAGGATTACAGGCCTGCACCACCATGTCCCACTAGTCTAGGTTCATTTCAGGGCGTTATTGCAAGATACAGGGAAGGGAGATTGAAGGTTTATTTATAGAAATCCTCAGGATCATTTAAAATCATTTGATTCTTCTGATTTCCTGTGACCATGCTTCTGAGAAGTCAGCCTTTTTAGAACAGCAGTTGATGTCAAGGTTTTTGTATAGTATGGGGCTCTGTGTCTTATTACAACAGAACACTGCCCAATTCCACACACTTTAAACTTCCCTCATTTCCTTACTGGTTAGACATCATCCTGAAGATTATTCTCTTCTGTTCCTTTGTGATAGGTATGATAAAATAATTTACAAATAGGCATGAGTAATTATGATTCTTTTCAATTTTCAGGAAATGAGGTTAGAAAGGAATTAATTCTAGCTAGCACCTGTTGAAATATTTGCTAGGAATATTTAAAGATATTTCTTGGTGTTGTAAGAGCTGGTTTCTAGCAACTTGGATTCTAACAAGAATTCAATTGAAATTCTGACTTTTTCAGATGAAAGGAGATCTATAAAATTAATTCAGCCCTTGTGCTGTGGGGATAGCACAGGCGTTAAAGGCGGAGGCTAAGAACCGCAAAAAAAAAAAAGAAAAAAAATTAATTCAGCCCTTTTCTTCCATCATTGCCTTTCTTTGCTGCTTTCTTCATTTCCCATATTCCTTCCTCTAGGTTCTTATTGCCAATAATGGTATTGCTGCAGTGAAGTGTATGCGATCTATCCGTCGGTGGTCTTATGAAATGTTTCGAAATGAGCGTGCAATTCGATTTGTTGTCATGGTTACACCTGAAGACCTTAAAGCCAATGCAGGTGAGTTATTAACTTTATAAATGTCACATTTAAGTCTAAAACATTGAGTATACCAGCCTTTTAGGATGAAAATGTTAGCCTGACCCACTGCCTCCGCCAGCAGCGGGGAAGGCGGCTGTTTCCTCCTTTCTGTTACTGGAAGTTTGAGAGATGGGAAGGCAGCCGGGAGTGACATGTGTGCCTCACTGAGTAAGGGTAGAGCCATTGTGGTCTGAAGCCCACCTTTCTAGACCTGAAAGCTTGGCAGAGAAGCAGAAAGGAGAACGCCGGTTCCCGGGGTCATGATGCTCTGAAGTCCAGTCCCTTACCTAGGCTGAAAGCAGCCCCTTCCAATGGCACCTTTTTGAAGTCCTGACCAAGGCTCTTCTGTTCGGCATGGGGGGCTTATGTTCATGACTTCCTGTGCCCCTGCAGTGACCTTTTGCGGTCACTCTCCTCAATTCCAAATCTGATGAGGCTCTGTGAGTTCGAAGCATCACCTACCATCACCTGCTGGCCAGTCTGCAGCTGGGATTCTCCTGCCTCTGGACACCTTGTGCCCTCAGACTCATTTCTTGACTCACTCTTAAGTTTGAGACTCTGAGCTCAGCCATCATTGACAAAAGACAATCTTTTTTTTGTTGTTGTTGTTGTCTTTTCGAGACAGGGTTTCCCTGTAGCCTCAGCTGTCCTGGAACTCGCTCTGTAAACGAGGCTGGCCTTGAACTCACAAAGATCTGCCTCTGCTTCCCAAGTGCTAGGATTAGAGGTGTGCGCCACCACACCCGGAGACAAAAGACAATCTTAAACTGTTTCTTGACTAATTTTTGACCAATTAAAATTATTTTTATGTAAAAAAACATGTTAGTCTGAGATTTCCAGTGAAATTCTATGCAAAGAATTTATTTATTTATTTATTTATTTATTTATTTATTTATTTATTTGTCTTTTCGAGACAGGGTCTCACTGTAGTCCCAGCTGTCCTGGAACTCTCTCTCTGTAGACCAGGCTGGCTTGAACTCACAAAGATCTACCTGCCTCTGCCTCTCAAGTGCTAGGATTAAAGGCGTGTGCCACCAGGCCTGGCAAGAAGAATTTATTTTTTTATTTTTAAAAATTTTTTTTTATTAATTTTATTTATTTCGTGGTATGTGTAAATGATGTACTGTCTGCATGCAAAGTCTGTGCACCCTTTTGTGCCAATGCCGCGGAGGTCAAAGAGGGTGTCGGATCCCCCGGAAACTGGAGTTCGCCTGGAATTGGAGTTTCAGACGGGCTCCGGCCGCCATGTGGGTGCTGGGATCGAACCCGGGTCCTCTGCAAGAGCGTCAGCGCTCCTACTGCTAGGCTAAATCTCTCCAGCACGAATTTTTGTTTTAAACAATCCCATAAAGCTGGGCGCTAGGTCACACACTTCAGTTTGTGTAGATGGAAATGTTTGAGAGAAAATTATATTTTTGTTATGAGTTATATTCAATTATAGAGCAATCTAGAGTAAAGGATTTTTCTTTGTTTCCTCTTCCCGTTGAGGGAAGGAGAGACACTGGGATCCAAATGGATGTTTCCTACGTAAATTTTGCATATTCCTCCTTAGATGGTCCTCTGAGAGTTGAAGTTAAAGAATGCTGGGGGCTGGAGAAACAGCTTAGAGGTTAAGAGCACGGACTGCTCTTGCCACAGAGGACCCAGGTTCCATTTCCAGCACCCACTGGGCGGCTTAGAACTTTCTGTCTTAGGCTTGGGTATGGGGCGCACCCCGTATCACAGCACTGGGAAGCCAAATGCAAGGGAATCTTTTGTGAGTTCAAGGCCAGCTCTTGTCTACATTGTGAGCTCCAGCCAGCTGGGACAAAAGGGAAAAAAAAAAAACCCTGTCTCAAAAAAATAATGTTGGAGAGGGCTGGAGAGAATGGCTCAGCGGTTTTTAAGAGCACCAACTCTCTTGGAGAGGAGCCAGTTTCGAGTCCAACACCCACATTTTGACTAAGAACCATCTTTAACCTCCAGGTCTAAGGGATCCAAAGCCCTGTTCTGACCTCCGTGGCAATTGCACAACACGGGTGCACAACCTACAAGCAGATAGTACACTCCTACACATAAAAACTAATAAAATTAAAAAAAAAAGAATGTGGAAAACTGGTAGGTTTGGGGGCTGTGGCTGTCTTCTCTATACGGTATCATTAAGATGTTATCTCAGGAGAGGCAGATGAAATCTCTGTATTTCTGTAAGTTCATGACTAGCTTGGTCTAGGTAGTGGAAATTTTCTATCGGGGTTATATAGTAAGATCCCTGTCTCAAGATATATATGCACATACATACATCTTCTCTCTTAAGGTGGATGGACCACAGATAGGATGACCACAAAACCCCACAACTATTATTTTATACCTGTTTTAGTCTGCATATATTGTCTAAGTATTGAAGCAATGATTTTAAAACTATTCCTAAGGTGTAGATGTTACTATATTTTATTTAGAAACAGAGACATCGGGGCTGGAGGGAGGGCCTAGCGGGTAAGAGTGCAGACCACTCCTTGCACAGGACCTGGGGTTCGATCCCCAGCATCCAACATGGCGGCTGGAGAACCTTTCTGTAACTCCAGTTCCGGAGAACTATCCAGTTCCAGGGGAAATCTGACACCCTCCTTCTGACCTCTGCGGCCATTGCACAACATGGGTGCGCAGACCCTGCATGCGACAGTACATTCATACACATAAAAAATAAATAAATAAAATTTTTAAAAAGTTAAGAAATAACTGTTTAAAAAAAAAAAAAAGAGAGACATCACAACCTGCTGGAAAGTAAATGTTAGCTTGTGAAACCACTTAGACACACCCTTTAATATCTCTGAAGTATAATATTTTTACCTATGAAAGGAAGTTCATATAGTCAGTTTTATTGGAGAGCTGTAAAGTAAGATCTTCTATAATAAATGTATACTACTTTACCAGATTTCTTTCCGCCCTCTATTTGTACCTGGTATGCTTACTATTCGTTTATTCATTCACCTCATGAACATGGAGGCTCATAGGAATAGAATGTGATCTTGCACTGGACATGGTGGCACACAGTACCTGTAATCCCAGTACAGTAATAGAGGCAGACAGAGATCCTGGAAGATCAAGGGCAGCCTGGTCCCCCTACATAGCAAGTTCCAGGCCAGCTGGGTCTAATATAATGAGACCCTGTTCTCCAAAAACAAACCGATGTGGTGGCACAGTCTTTAATTAATTCCCAGGACTGAGAGCAGAGGCAGGTGGATCTCTTGTGGAATCAAGGCCAGCCTGGTCACATAATAAGTTCCAGGCCGCTGGGGCCACGGGGAGACCCTGTCTCAAAAAGACCAAGAGCAAAAAAAAAAATTAAAGTTACCTGGGTAATGTGGCACATTACCTTTACCTCTGGGAGGCAGATTTCTCAAGTGTTTCCAGCCCAGCCGGCTCCATAGTGAAGAAAACCGGTCTCAAAAACAAACCCACAACAAAAAAATTTTTTTTTAATCCAACAAAATTTTTTTAAATGGTTAAAAAAATGAAGCTTATGGAAAAGTAACTGGTTAATGAACTCTTCTGATCGACTTATTAGCCGAGTGTCAACAATTACCACCGAAGGCCATTCTAGTTTCGAGTTTCTGTGTAGATGACGTTTCAGTTCTATGTAATACTTTCACCTCGTTTTTTTTTTTTCTGGTCTTTTTAAGACAGGGTTCTCCCTGTAGACCCAGCTTCCTGGAACTCACGGCTGTAACCGGCTGGCCTTGACTAACAGAGATCTGCCTGCCCGCTGCCTCCCAAGTGCTAGGATTAAAGGCGTGCGACCACCACGCCCGGCTGATACGTTCACTCTTTTTTTCCCTTCCCCCAATTATTTTGAGCAAATATTAGATACCGTATGAGTACATCAGTATTTCAGTACATATATCTAAATATAGATGTTTTATTTGTAGGTGTACATATGTGTTTGTATGAATGTGTACTACATGAGTGTATGTATCCCACCTGCATGCAGGACTCTGAGGAGGCCAGAAGGGCAGTGTTGGATCTTCTGGAACTAGAGTTATATATGCTTGTGAGCCACCACAATGGGGTGCTGTTGCTGGGAACCAAACTGGGTTCTTTATAAGAACAGTAAGAATTGCCTAGAGCTATCTCTTCAGGCCCCCATATTCTTAAAAAAAAAAAATTAAAATTAATAAATAATAAAAGCTTAGGTATGTGGGTGTATTCCTTTAATCCCAGCAACTCAAGAATTTAGAGGCAGTCAGATCTGTAAGTCCATAAACAAAGTTGAGAAGTGATTAAAGAACCTGGCATTCTGGCTTTGATGCTCAGTACTGTGGGGGAAGACAGAGAATTTCAGTAAGAAAGGTCAGATGTGTCCACAGTTAAAAACAAAAATGATATGAGTATGAAGATTAGTAAAGGTTTTAAGGAATGTTGGAAGTGATATGGAGGTAGCTAGTGTGGACAGATTCTAAAGATTTGGGCGGGGGGCGGCGGGGAGCAAGATGGCTCAACAATTAGGAGTACCTCCTGCTCTTGCGGAGGTCCAGGTTTGTTTCCCAGCATCATGGCAAGCAGCTCTCAACCATGTGGTAACTCCAGTTTCCGGGGGGTAATTACACCTCCTTTTTGGCCTCATCACATACACTCAGGTACACATGTACACACACACACACACACACACACACACACACACACTTGAAAAGAATTTTTGATGAGAAGGGAAAAAAGGCAGTAACTAAAGAGAGCCAAGGGAGGACTCTCTTTCCTTTCTTTCTTTTCTTTCTTTTCTTTCTTCTTGTTTCTTTCTTTCTTTTTCTTTCTTTCTTTCCTTTTCTGTCTTTTGTCTTTCTTTCTCCTCTTTTCTTTCTTCTTCTTTCTTTCTTTTCCTTTTCTTTTTCCTATTTCTTTCTTTCTTTCTTTCTTTTCTTTCCTTTTCTTTCGTTTTCTTTCTTTCTTTTTCTTCTTTCTTTCGTTCTTTCTTTGCTTTTCTTCGTTCTTTCTTTCTTTCTTTCTTTTCTCTTTTCTTTCTTTCTTTCTTTCTTTTCTTTCTTTGGCTTATCTTCTTTCTTTTTTTCGTTTCGTTTCTTTTCTTCCTTTTCTTTCCTCTTTTCCTTTTCTTTCTTCCCCTCTTATTTCTTTCTTTCTCTTCCGCTCTTCTTCTCCTCCTTTTCCCCCTCCCCTCTTTTTTTCTTCCTCCTCTATTCTTTTCTTTCTTTCTTGTCTTCTTTCTTCTTTCTTCTTTTTCTTTCTTTCTTCTTTCTTTCTTTTCTTTCTTCTTTCTTTTTCTTTCTTTCTTTCTTCTTCTTCTTCTTTTCTTGTTCGTTCTCCTTCTCCTTTCTTTCTTTCCCCCTCTTTTGTTGTTCTCTCTCCCTCCCTCTTTTTCTTTCTCTTTTCTCTCTTTTTTATTCCTCTTTTTCGTCCCCCTCGCTTTCTTCTTATTTCTTTCTCTTTTTTCCTTTCCCCCTCTTTTCACTCTTTACTTTCTTTTTTCTTTCTTTCTCTTCTTTTTTTTTTTTTTTTTTTTTTTTTTTTTTTTTAGGTTATTGTGATTGAGAAGTTCTTCTTACATTCTTCCTTTCCCCTCTTCTTTCTCTTCTCTCCTTGCTTGCTTGTTTCTTCCTTTCTTTCCCTGCCCCTCCTCCTTTTCTTTTTCATCTTCTTTCTCACTCTTTTTCCCTCTTTTCTTTCTTATTTCTTTCTCTTTCTTCCTCATTGTTTCGTTCTTTCCTTTCTCTTTTTCTGTTCTCTTTTTACTTTTCGTCTTTTCTCCTTTTTCTCTTTTTTTTCGTTCATTTCTTGTCTTTCTTTCTCCTCTCTTTCTTTCTCTCTTTCATTCATCCATTTTATTAATTTCCTTCTGTATCATTCTTTTTCTTTCAATTGTTCCATTTTGTTCATTCATTAGTAGAGACAGAATCTCACTATTCAGCCTTGGCTAATCCCGGGAACTCACTATGTAGACCGGCAGGCTGTGTCCCCGGAACTTGTAAGAGATACACCTGTCCCTCTGCTCCCAAAGACTGGAATTAAAGACTGTACCAACAATACCAGCTTTTGAAGCTTTTTTTTTTTTTTTTTTTAGTAAATAGTCTCATGGTTTTATGGGTTAGATTGCACTCCTGAACTCAAGTGATTCTCCTGTCTCAGCCTTCTGAGTAGGTGGGAATTACAGAGGAGATCCACCGGCCCTTGTAAATAAAAAAGTTATAGCCAGAGAGAAAAGAGTCAGAGAGAGGTTTGAGGGCTTTAAATATAGGAGAGACCTAAAGTACACCGGGGATCTGGAAAAGATGGGAGTGGAAGAAGTCAGGAACAAAGGTGGACAAAATATTCATTGATATTTCTTGATATTTATTCTTAGGGGGAAAGATAGTAATGTCTCAGAATAACCACTGAGAAGGCTGAGGGCCCGAGTTTTTGGCCTCTTATTAGACAAAGGCTACTTTTGATTGTCATGTGGACATCCCAAAATGACTGCCTGCGTCCTATGATGGATTCTGTTCATACTTAATGTTATTATGGAAGTAACATCTGACCACCTCTGCAATATGCTCTTGCCTAGAAAAAAAGCTGTAGAACATGCCTATATCCAAGGGGACAAACCACAATACCTAGAGAATAGGGTCATGAGAACTCCTTACTGTCTAGCCCAGCTGATAAAAGCACATTTTATGATAAAAGGAAATTGATAGTATGCCATAATATTAGAAAAAAAAATGCATTGTGTAATTCATAGAACAATAAGAAAACAAAGTTGAAGTAATAGTGTATCAGATCAGCAACAAGTGGGTTTTCATGAGGGTAAGAATTTTAGAGTATGTTTTGGTTTTTTTTTCACTTTGTTCAATCTTTTTTTCCCGTTTTAAAGTATTTTATTATTACTATTTATTATTTAATAGCTGTTTATAGCCGGGCGTGGTGGCGGCATGCCTTTAATAATCCTAGCACGCGGGAGCAAGGCAGGCGGAGCTCTGAGTTTTCAGGCAGCCTGGTCTATAGAGTGAGTTCCCAGGACAGCTGGGGCTACAGGGAGACCCCGTCCCGAAAAGAACCAAAAAAAAAAAAAAAAAAAAAAATAGAACAAAGAGGAGCGGGAGAGATGGTGCCCATCAGATTAAGAGCACTGGCTGTTTTCTTTTTTTTTTTTTTTTTTTGGTCTTTTTTTGAGACAGGGTCTCTCTTTTTTTTTTTTTTTTTTTGAACTCACTCTGTAGACCCCAGCTGGCCTTGAACTAAAACAGTATATACTATTTTTGTGTGTGTGTGTGGTGTGTGTGTGTTGTGTGTGGTTTCGAGACTAGGGTCTCCCTGTAGCCGCCCCCCGATGTCCTGGAACTCACTCTTGTAGACCAGGCGGGCTGAACTCCAAAGATCCACCTTCCGCTGCCTCCTGAGTGCTAGGAGTTAAAGGTGTGGGCACACAAGCCCGGTGAGCACTGGCTGTGCTTGCAGAAGACGGGTTTCCAATCCCAGATCCACATGTCAGCTACCAACTGACTCTAATTCCAGAAGATATGATGCCCCCTTCTGGCCACCAAAGTCAGCACTCACAGGTGCACTTAACACATATGCAGGCAATAAATTCATACAACATAAAATAAAATAAAATAGAATGATAGAAAGGATTACCATACCATTGATATTGAATTAAGAAATTAATATTATGGGTGATCTTTTTCCTTTTAATTTGTCTCCCCTGACATATTTTTTGTTATGTTTCTTGTTTTATTTACCATAGAAGTCACCTTTCAAAAGTGTAAAATTCTACAAACAAGATTTATACGTGTTTAAAAATTTTTTTATTTATTTGTTTGTTTTGTTTTTGTCTTTTTGAGCACAGAAAAACGGTCCCGCCCTAACCGTCCCGTCAGCTGTCCGGCATTCAGTATGTAGTCCCGCTCGTCTTGCACCTCCCGAGATCCGCCATGCTTCATGCCTCCCTCCCTTTCCGTGCTTCCCAGGCGTGTGCCACAACCACCTGGCTGTGTTTTTTTGTGCCTGTGGCATCGTCTTTCCTTTCAAAGTTAAAAAAAAAAAATTTTTTAATGGCCGACGGTTAAGAGCGCCACCGCTCTTACAGAGGACCGGGTTCGTCCCCGCACCCACGTGGCGGCCGAGACCGTCTGAAACGCCAAATGTCCAGGAGCCTCTCCAGTTCCAGGGGAATCCGAGACCCTCTTCTGACCTCCGCAGCACTGCAACGACAACGGGTGCACAAACTTGCATGCAGACAAGTACATTCATACACATACAGAAATAAATAAATAAAAAAAAAATAAAAAAAAAATAAATTGTGTAAAAAGTTTAAGGTAGGAGTAATGGTTAGTGAAAGGAAGAGAGGAAATCATCCTTTAAGACTATAGGGGAATAGCCAGAAATTGACAGCTTTAATGAAATTAAGATGGGGCAATAAGCAAGTCACTTCATATATAAAAATGAAGAACAGAAAGCCTCAGATTGTCCCATAACAATCGAACCCTTACTTTGGATCCTAACATTTTAACCACTATTTATAATGAGTCCTAATGAAAACTTACCTTCTAGGAGCCACAAAGGTTTTGTGAGAGACTTTCTTTGCCTTCCCCCCCATAGAAAAGGAAAATATGACGATGATGAGGTCATTCTCCAACTGTAAATAGGAGACAACTATTATAGAGGTAAGCTTCTTATAAAACCGGTAAAATGCCTTCTTGTAATTGACTAATAAGACATAAGAACTGTGAAAAGGATTTACTCTGTTAGAACCAAATATAATACTAAGTCCTTGGGGCAGGCACTTAGGCAAAGTAATATTTAATGCAGGAGCTCTGACATCAGCAATGGATTGTTCTAGCAGGGGGATGTTGGCCAGGGATCCAAGCCCCAAAAAGTAAGGGCTCCTTGCCCCTAGGTTGGGATACCTGCAGGAGGAGAGCGATAAGACCCTCTGCCGAAGACCTGACGTTAACATGGGAGGGAGGTACTGAGACCGCACATGCAAGTGTAAAGACGGCCTCTGGAACACCAGAGATTTTTACCAAAGGCCACTAAACCATAAAGCAAATACGGGTCTCCCTGAGTCAAGCCAAGACTCCACCATCAGCACCAGCTACACCGCTCCTGCCTGGAAATAATTGTGGGCAGCAGAGGCAGCCTTGTGGCCTGTATATCCCAATTTAAATTGGCGTATTGGCTCTCTCCTTGGATGAATACCCATGGCCGATGCCACAAGCTTACAACATCCTCTACAAGGTTAGGAGATGTTATAAGCCACAGTAAGACCCTGTTCAGATATTTAACAGGGGGTAAAAATGTATTCATGGATTAACATATCAACCAAACATATGTGTCTATGCCAAAGTAACCGACCATAACTATGAGTGGCTGCTTAAATACCTATATATCTAAGTGGCTTGTGCTTCATTAGTAGGATCGAAAGGTTACTCTAACAAAACGTCAGCCCATGAAAGGAAACAGCCAGAATTGACCAGAGTCCCAAGTCCCCAACAGCTCCAGAGAGCGTGTAACTGTTTTACTTCTCATCCACCGGTGCCCCTTTCTAAGCCTAGGAACAATCGGCGAAGAGGGGGTGTGGTAGAATGTAAGGGCTGCGATTGGGTTGAATGGGGAAACTACAGGAATGTAGTCTGGACCCTCATTTGGAATCAACTTGATTGAACAACAACCCGTCAACCCTCCACTTGATGGTGGGACTGTGGGGGTTGGGCACAACAGTCTGAAGATTTGGTTTTTGCAGAGGATGCTTGTACTCATGGATTATCACTTTATAGCTTAAAAAATGAAAAAAAAAAAAAAACCTGAAAGATGCAGGAACAGTTATGGGCAGAATGCATNTTTTTTTTATTAATTTTATTTATTTATTGTATGTGTATGAATGTACTGTCTGCATGCAAGTCTGTGCACCCGTGTCGTGCAACGCCGCGGAGGTCAGAAGAGGGTCTCGGATTCCCCTGGAACTGGAGTTCTCCTGGAATTGGAGTTTTAGACGGTTCTCGGCCGCCATGTGGGTGCTGGGGATCGAACCCGGGTCCTCTGTAAGAGCGGTCGGCGCTCTTAACCGCTAGGCCATCTCTCCAGCCCCCGAATTTATTTTTTAAAACATCCCAATAATAGCTGGGCGCTAGGTCACACACTTCAGTTTGTGTAGATGGAAATGTTTGAGAGAAAATTATATTTTTGTTATGAGTTATATTCAATTATAGAGCAATCTAGAGTAAAGGATTTTTCTTTGTTTCCTCTTCCCGTTGAGGGAAGGAGAGACACTGGGATCCAAATGGATGTTTCCTACGTAAATTTTGCATATTCCTCCTTAGATGGTCCTCTGAGAGTTGAAGTTAAAGAATGCTGGGGGCTGGAGAAACAGCTTAGAGGTTAAGAGCACTGACTGCTCTTGCAGAGGACCCAGGTTCCATTTCCAGCACCCACATGGCGGCTTAGAACTGTCTGTCTTAGGCTGGGTATGGTGGCGCACCCCTTTAATCACAGCACTCGGGAAGCAAATGCAGGAGGATCTTTGTTAGTTGAAGGCCAGCCTGGTCTACATAGTAAGCTCCAGGCCAGCTGGGACAAAAGGGAGACTCTGTCTCAAAAAAGAATGTTGGAGAGGGCTGGAGAGATGGCTCAGCGGTTAAGAGCACCAACTGCTCTTGGAGAGGAGCCAGTTTCGAGTCCCAGCACCCACATGTTGACTAAGAACCATCTTTAACTCCAGTTCTAGGGGAATCCAACGCCCTGTTCTGACCTCCGTGGCATTGCACAACACGGGTGCACCAACCTACATGCAGATAGTATACTCATACACATAAAAAATAATAAATTAAAAAAAAAAGAATGTTGGAAAACTGTGAGGTCTGGCTGTGGCTGTCTTCTCTATACGGTATCATTAAGATGTTATCTCAGGAGAGGCAGATGAAATCTCTGTATTTCTGTAAGTTCATGACTAGCTTGGTCTATGTAGTGAATTCTATCTGGGGTTATATAGTAAGATCCTGTCTCAAGGAATATATATGCACATACATACATCTTCTCTCTTAAGGTGGATGGACCACAGATAGGATGACCACAAAACCCCACAACTATTATTTTATACCTGTTTTAGTCTGCATATATTGTCTAAGTATTGAAGCAATGATTTTAAAACTATTCCTAAGGTGTAGATGTTACTATATTTTATTTAGAAACAGAGACATCGGGGCTGGAGGAATGGCCTAGCGGTTAAGAGTGCTGACCGCTCTTGCACAGGACCTGGGTTCGATCCCCAGCATCCACATGGCGGCTGAGAACCTTCTGTAACTCCAGTTCCAGGAGAACTCCAGTTCCAGGGGAATCTGACACCCTCTTCTGACCTCTGCGGCATTGCACAACATGGGTGCGCAGACCTGCATGCAGACAGTACATTCATACACATAAAAAATAAATAAATAAAATTTTTTAAAAAGTTAAGAAAATAACTGTTTAAAAAAAAAAAGAGAGACATCACAACCTGCTGGAAAGTAAATGTTAGCTTGTGAAACCACTTAGACACACCCTTTAATATCTCTGAAGTATAATATTTTTACCTATGAAAGGAAGTTCATATAGTCAGTTTTATTGGAGAGCTGTAAAGTAAGATCTTCTATAATAAATGTATACTACTTTACCAGATTTCTTTCCGCCCTCTATTTGTACCTGGTATGCTTACTATTCGTTTATTCATTCACCTCATGAACATGGAGGCTCATAGGAATAGAATGTGATCTTGCACTGGACATGGTGGCACACATACCTGTAATCCCAGTACAGTAATAGAGGCAGACAGAGATCTCTGGAAGATCAAGGGCAGCCTGGTCTACATAGCAAGTTCCAGGCCAGCTGGGTCTATATAATGAGACCCTGTCTCCAAAAACAAACCGAGTGTGGTGGCACAAGTCTTTAATCCCAGGACTGAGGAGGCAGAGGCAGGTGGATCTCTTGTGAGTTCAAGGCCAGCCTGGTCTACATACTAAGTTCCAGGCCAGCTGGGGCCACTGGGAGACCCTGTCTCAAAAAGACCAAAAAAGCAAAACATAAAATAAATTAAGTTACCTGGGTACTGTGGCACATACCTTTACTCTTGGGAGGCAGATTTCTCCAGTTCCAGCCCAGCCAGGCTCCATAGTGAGAACCTGTCTCAAAAACAAACCCACAACAAAAAAATTTTTTTTTAATCCAACAAAATTTTTTAAAAATGTAAAATAAATGAAGCTTATGTAAAAGTACTGTTTAATGAACTCTTCTGATCTACTTATTAGCCAGTGTCAACAATTACCAGCCGAAGGCCATTCTAGTTTCTAGTTTCTGTGTAGATGACTTTCATTCTATGTAGATACTTTCACTCTTTTTTTTTTTTTCTGGTCTTTTTAAGACAGGGTCTCCCTGTAGCCCCAGCTGTCCTGGAACTCACTCTGTAGACCAGGCTGGCCTTGAACTCACAGAGATCTGCCTGCCTCTGCCTCCCAAGTGCTAGGATTAAAGGCGTGCGCCACCACGCCCGGCTAGATACTTTCACTCTTTTCCCTTCCCCCAATTATTTTGAGCAAATATTAGATACCGTATGAGTACATCAGTATTTCAGTACATATATCTAAGATATAGATTTTTTATTTGTATGTGTACATATGTGTTTG
>VZQC01004974.1:3176082-3187550 GCA_009823505.1 Rhizomys pruinosus
AAAAAAAAAAAAAAAAAAAAAAAAAAAGAAAAGTAGTTAGTTAATAGAATCTGGGAAAAGAAAGCCCATATTGTATAATGGTGGAACAAATGACAAAAGTATTATCTGAATAACTTGAATCATAATGTAATTCATGAAATCATGAATCTGGCTAAGAAAATCTCAAAATATTGAAAGTATCTGTTAAGTGCGTCTAGTTGCTTATGCTATGTATCTATAAAAGACAGCGGTTGGGAATGTAGCTCAGTTCATGGAGTGCTTGCTTAGCATGCATGAGGCCCTGGATTTTATCTTCAGCACCACATAGACTGGGCATGGTAGTACATGCCTGTAATCGAGGAAGTATAGAGGAAGGCGGATCAGAAGTACAAGGTCATCCTTAGCTGCATAGCAAGTTTCAGGCTACCCTGACCATGCGAGATGCTTTCTTAAAAACAAAAACAAAACAAAACAAAAATACAAATGAAGACGTTCTGTTTCCAAGAATTTAAAGGAAATGTGCAAAGTCCAGAACAACTTGTTGGCTTGGAAAGATAACTGTTTCTCATTTCAGAATAAAAAGTCTCGTTGAAGAATTAAAAGTCTCAGTAAAGATTAAGTCGATAGCACTCCTATGGCTTTAGAAATAACTTATGTAGTATGAGGTCAATTGCCTTCTCAGCTAAATGACATTGTTCTGATACTATTAAGGCATTGTCCCTGACATGCCCAAATTATAGGCAAAAATGAATTATAAGGCCTGGGGAAATGGCACAGTGGGTAAAATGTTTGCTGTGTAAGCATGAGGACCTACATTTGAATCCCCAGAACCCCTATAAAGCCAGACATGGTAGATCATGTATACAATCCCAGTGTTTCTATAGTAAGATGAGTGTCAGAGATAGGAGAATCCCTGGAAGCTCCCAGGTAGGATAGCCTGGTGTACCCAGCAGCAAACAACAAAGGAGACCTTGCTTTTAGCCAAATGTGGTGGCACACACCTTTAATCCCAGCATGTGGGAGGCAGAGGCAGGAGAATCTCCATGAATTCAAGCCCAGCCTGGTCTATAGCGAGTTCCAGGACAGCTGGTGTTAGAGGCGGACCCTGTCTTGGAAAAGACAAAAAAAAAAAAAAAGATTTTGCCTCAAAAAATAAAGAAGGCAAGGGCTGGTATCCAAAACTTCTCTGATCTCTACATGCACTTGATGACATTCTTGAACTTGCATTCGCATGGACACACACACACATACACACACACACACACCCCATATCATACATAATACAAATGTTTTTTTTTAATGAATTATGGATATAGTTTTTGAAGTAAGCTGTGAACCTAAAGGAAATGAACAAAGTCATCAAGAATTTTGTACTGATGATGATACTAAAAGAACTTTACAAAAAATAGTTAAAAAAAAAAGAATAGTTCAAAATGAAAAGAGGCTGTCTTAGTTGGCTTTTGGTCTCTGTAACAAAACACCTGAGAAAAATCAACTTTATAGGAGGAAGGATTTTATTTTGGCTCACAGTTTCAAAGTTTTCGTGTTCATGGTAGTGTGACCTAGTAGCTTTTGAGCATATCATGAGGCAGTTCCTCATGGTGGAAGTATGTGGTAAAGGACAGTTGATTACCTCAGAGCAGTCAGGAATCAAAGAGGGTGCAAGGGTGACCAGATGAAGAGTTTGCATGTTGATCAGCACAAAGCAAAAACAAGCACAACCAAGGCATAAAAGTGGAGGAATATATTACCCTAGCAGGCAGGGAGATCACAGGATTTATTACTTTCAAAGCAGTTCCTTCCCAGAATAAAGGAAACATAAAGGTCTTATTAAGAAATCCTATACATTTTCATAATGTCTATTCCTAAACATCCTCAGTTTAAGGTCTCACACCATAAAGTTTTAGTGAAAAATGAAAGGAAGAATACTTTGAAGCTGAATTAATAGAGGTGTCTGTCCCTACATACTTTGTGGGTAACACAAAGAGCTATGGGTATTTCAAGTGCATGCCTTCACTGACCCAATCCCTTCATCTAGGGTCCTACAGTTTCCACCACCTTCCCATGGTTCATTCAATTACAAACCCATCAATGGAATAATCCATTTATGAGATCAGGTCCCGTGTCATTCAATCACATCCCCAAAGCATCACTTCTGAATATTATAGTATTGAGGGCTAAGCCTTTAACATGAGCCTTTGAGGGACATAAACAAAGACTTTAATTAAGCCATCAACTTTTTGTGGGAAGAAAGCATACTGAGAAAACTGTTCAGTTGTAAACATTGATCATTTCCAATAAAAATAATTTTCTCAGTGGAGAGAGCAGAGCCAACAGATGTGATGTGGATTAGGATCTCACTTCCAGGGAAGAGAAACAGAGCCTAACAAGCAAGCAAGCAAAAATTCTACCCATGGAGTAAAGAAACCCAGCACCTTGTATCCATTTGGATTTCAAAGTTGCTGTGAAACCAGTGACTACTGAGAACCTGTGTACAGCAATATCTTTTGCAGCTCTTCCCAGTCTTGCCATTGGGGGTGTTGGGCAGATAACTTGTCTTTTTAGTTCCCAGGTCTTTGGATGAAGAGAATGTGCCTGAGGAGCTGCACCCAAGGATTGGCCTGTGTTTCTGGACATAAGTCATGAGAGAAGTGGAGGTCAAGCCTAATGACATGATTGGATGAGACTTTGGGGGTCTGTGAGGGAGTGAGTCTATCTTGCATGTGGGAGGTATGTGAATTATTGTGGTCACAGGGTGGACCATTAGTAGATTGTTTGCAGAAGTGGCTCCAGTAACTCCTCCCATTTCTGTATGTACACTCTCAGTGTGACTCCATTCTTCCTCCCATCAAGAGGGGGCATATCTTTCCCCATTGTAGCCAGCCTATAACACCATTAGTAGGTGGCCAAAGTGATGCATAAGTTCTGGAGCCTCAAGAAGATTTCAGCCTTTGCCCTCGCTCTCCAAAAACTCCACTTAGAAAACCTGGTCTTTACTGTGTACTGTGCTGAAATACTGTACATCCTGGAGTATGGGAGACTACATGTAACAGAAATGAGCATTTTCCAATTGAGGCTGTCCAGATTTACCAACCAACAGACAGCACAAATCACCGACATGTGAATGAGACCACTCAAGCTAGCAGATGATGATACTCACATGATTGCAAGACGAGAACTTCCCAGTTGAGCATCATGAGCAAGTACAAGGTTGATGTTTTAATCAAGTCACTGAGTTTTGAAGTAACATTTTAGGTAGCTAGGAAACAAGAGAAGATAGAGTATAAAGCATAGGGTATAGTGAAATTCTTTAACACACTCTAAGTCTCAAGAAAAAGAATGAAGCAAAAACAGTATTTCAAGAAATAATGGAGTAGAAAGCTGTATTTGAAGAGAGATAATGGTCAAGAATATCCCTAGATAAAAGCTACCCAGCATAGATTTCACTATGAGCCTGAAGTACAAGCCTGAAGCAGAACAAATACAAGGAAAACCACATCTAAACTTCTAAGAATAAATCTGTCTGCCTCCTCCCCTACCAAAGAAACAAACAGAGGCACCTGCATGCAATTTTAAAGCTACTGGAGCAAAAAGATTCTTGCAAAGATATAAGAAGATCTGAAGTTGAACTGGGTATGGTGGCATACATCTTTAGTCCCAGAACTTGAATGGCAGAAGTAGTTGGATCTTTGTAGGATAGAGGCCAGTTTGGTCTGTACAGTGAGTCAGGACTACATAGTGAGACTAAAAAAGAAAAGATGATGATCAGCAGTTGAAATCTTAGTAGCTACCCTTGAAAACAGAAAACTTTGGGATAGTTTTTAAATGCTGGCAAAAATTAATTAACAGTATAAGATTTTTGCTCACCGATGATATTTTTCAAAACTCAAGGTGGAAGTCCTTTGACTTCATGTGTGATAGAATGTGAACCAGGAAAGTATCTAGTGTGGATTAAGTATACATTTGGCTGTCTTAAGTAGATGGCAGTATTTTTGCCTTATTGTGTGTGTGTGTGTGTGTATGTGTGTGTGGTATTTTTTCAAGTATTTTGCTGTTTTCCCCTTTAGCCTACTGTATGTTTTATGTTTTCATATTCATTAATTAATATTGGTGATTTAACTCAGAGTACAGTATGTTAAAGATAGACAAAGGCATGGACTATATTTTATTCAATCTGTATTTCTACAGGTTAACAGTCTTTGACAATTCTTGGCATCTACTTTACTGAAAGCAAAGGAACTTTTCAGTATAGAGAAAAAATGCTTATTATTTAAGAATCTTATTTTCTTTTCTAATACAGGTTCAAGCAGAAGTCCCTGGATCTCCTATCTTTGTAATGAGGTTAGCAAAACAATCTCGTCACCTGGAGGTCCAGATTCTAGCAGATCAGTATGGCAATGCTATTTCTTTGTTTGGCCGTGACTGCTCTGTACAGCGCAGGCATCAGAAAATCATTGAAGAAGCACCTGCTGCTATTGCTACCCCAGCAGTATTTGAACATATGGAACAGGTATGTTTATTAAATGTTTTTTATGTTAATTTTTGTTTTCTTACACAGATAAACGGTTCTCATTTAGCTCATGTACTAATATGGAAATAGAATTTTAAGAAATCATTCTTGATAATGGATAAGACTTTTTCCTTTTTCCTAGAGGAAAATTATCCTACTATTCTTCTAAGAAAACTATCAGGGAACTTAACCAAAGTCTAAAAGTGGTTAGTACTTTAAAAAAAAAAAAAGCTGGGTGTGGTGGCACACACCTTTAACTCTAGCCTTGAGAGCATGAGGATGGAGAATTGGGTGTTTTAGGCTTGCTTGTGTTACATAGTTAGACCTTGTTTAAGAATCTAATTAAGCCGGGCGTGGTGAGGCATGCCTTTAATCCCAGCACTTGGGAGGCAGAGGCAGGCAGATCTTTGTGAGTTCAAGGCCAGTCTGGTCTAGTAGTGAGTTCTAGGACAGCTGGAGCTATAGGGAGACCCTGTCTCAAAAAGACAAAACAAAACAAAAAAGAATCTAACTAATGCTTTAGTTGATTTTATTCTAGTTTATTATCTTCTTACAAAGTCCTGTAGGTATCTATCTGTAAATTCACATATTTATTTTAAGTATTTAAGACAGAGACTCATTATGTAACCCTGGATGACTTGGAACTCATTATGTAGACAAGGCTGGCCTTAGACTCAGAGATCTGCCTGCCTCTGCCTTCTGAATGCTGGGAAGTTCATATAGTATATTTTTGCATAAATAAAAATTTCTGTTTCATGAAATGTGCCTCAGAAATAGTTGTGGCTTAAGGATGTGAATGTACTTTTTTTTTTTCTTTTTGTTTTGAGGGGGGTGTTTTTGAGACAGTGTCTCCCTGTAGCCCCAACTGGCTGACTAGCCCTATAGACCAGGCTGGCCTTGAACTCACAGAGATCCGCCTGCCTCTGCATCCTGAGTTGCTGGGATTAAAGGTGAGCACCACCACACCCAGTTTAAAGACATTTCTTATCCACCATATGGGTGCTAGGAATCAAACCCAGGTCCTCTGCAGGAGCATTTGGTACTTTTAACCACTGAACCATCTCTCCAGACCTGAACATACATTTTTATGGAATAATAATAATAATAATAACAACACTCTTCATGCTATTAAAGATTTCTTTTCCACCTATGTTTTTCTAAGTTTTTTTTTTTTTTTAATCTTTTTGAGACAGGGTCTCCCTGTAGCCCCAGCTGTCCTGGAACTCTGTAGACCAGGCTGGCCTTGAACTCACAGAGATCCACCTGCCTCTGCCTCCCAAGTGCTAGGATTAAAGGCGTGCACCACCACGCCTGGCTTAAGTTTTCAATAAATTATGTGCCTGTGTTAGAAGTTTATTTTCTGTGGTATACATACTAGGTTGCACTCCCAACCGACCTGCTGTAATAGAAATGCCTCCAAAATACAGTGATTTTAAACATATTGTAACGTTCTAATTATCTTGTTTGTCCTAGTTCAGATATAAACTGGCACCAGATACTTAAGATTGTTGTTCTGCTCTTCCTTAAGATAGACCGTAACAAGGTGTAGCTCATAGGCTAAATCTAGCCTGCTGTCTGCTTTTGTAAATAAAATTACAGCTATGTTCAATAATTTATGTATTATCTTTGTTGTTTTATTGAACAATGAGAGAGTAGAATAGCTGTAACAGAGACTATGGCCCACAATGTTGAAAAATAATTACTATCTGGCCCTTCACCAGGGTGAAGGGTTTGCCAGCCTTTGGTTGGTGTCAGAATCTTCTTAATTAAGCAAACTCACAAAATTATGTTCCAGTTATAACAGGTGGGAAGGGAATGTGGAAGACACGGATGGCAAGCAAATAATAATGTGATATGACACTTGACACATGACACCTCTCACATTCCCCTCAATTAACTTTGGTCATACCAACCACAAGAATTGTTAGGAATTGTAGTCATTAACTGGGTGAACATGTGCTCAGCTGAAATTGAGGAATTTTTTTTTCCCCCTAAAAGAAGAAAATGTGTTGGATGTCCTTTAGTAGTCTGCACTTGTCTTTTCTTCTTGCTGTCTATCTCCTTTTGTCAGTCAGGCCAAGAACATACTTAAAGATAAACTGAACTCCCTACCAATTACCACAGTCATTGTATTCCCAAGGGATGCAAGATGCATATCGGATCAAGGATCTCTAGGTTGTGAAGGTCTCTAGAGATTTACTTTGTTTATCCTATCACATATGGCTTTTCCGGGGCTGGTGATCTAAATCATTTCGTTCTTCTTTTCCCCCTGTATACCTATTGTGAGGTATAACAGGAACAGGATAATTCATATTTGGAAAAGTGAAAAATTCACAGCAGTCATTGGCCCACAGCAGCTAACAAATCTTTCTGTGCAGGAATTGGGTTGATTCTCTACTATGTGGTGTGGAACGTTTCCGCATTTAGACTCGGCTACCCCGTGGCTCTGTTCCTAGCAAGTAAGCCCCTTGCCCATTAACCTATAAGAAGCCTGAATTCTGTGCAAAGTTCTTCCTTATTTAGTTTCTCTGTAAGTTTGGTTTTGCAGACTGTGTCTGCTTTGGGAGAACTTTCATAGCCCACTTTGTGTTGGTATAGGATTAGGGGTACAATTGTTACTTCAGTCACCAGTCACTATATTTTAAAGGCCAGGCTTGTGGTTTGTTCAGAAATATAATTTGCTCCAATGCTCAGTAAACTTCTAGGCTTCTTACTTGTACTTCAGGTTGGAACAATCAGTACTTAATAATTTATTTTATTTTATTTTTAATTTATTTTTTATGTGTATGAATGTACTGTCTGCATGTAAGTTTGTTCACCCGTGTCATGTGATGCCGGGGAGGTCAGAAGAGGGCGTCGGTTTCCCCATAACTGGAGTTAAAGACAGTTCTCAGCTGCCATGTGGGTGCTGGGAATCGAACTTGGGTCCTCTGCAAGAGCAGTCTGTGCTCTTAACCGCTAGGCCATCTCTCCAGCCCAGTAATTTATTTTAGATATAGAAACTTTTCTTCTCCTTTTATTGAGTTTTATACTTAGCCACCCCACCCCCACCCTCCCCGATTTAATATTAACTACTTTGAAACTAAAGCAGCTCCCTTAATCTGGTCTTTGACATTGAGTTGCTTTGGGGCAAGAATTGAATTGGGGGGGGGGTTAGTTTGCTTTTCAACATTCTGAATCTTACCACTTTTTTTTCCTTTCTTTTTTTTTTAATGGACAGTGTTTTGTGGCCTCAAACTCTATGTAGCTGAGGATAACTTTGAACTTCTGATCCTCCTGCTTCTACCCCTCTCAAGTGCTAGTGTTCCAGGTATTGCCACCATACCTGGTTTATGTGGTGCTAGGGATTGAACCCAGGACCTTGTGCATGCGAGGCAGGCACTCCAGCAACTGAGCACATCCTCATCCTTACCATTTTTCTTGTTTGGTATGTAGTCAGCATTCTATTATTGTAGGAAATAATCTACTACTTGTTATGTCATGTCATGCTTTCCAGCTTTTCAGCATGCAGTCTCTGTTTCCTTGTTAACTACTACCCTACTGCTAAACTAGCATTACATATTTAAAATTTTTTATAATAACACTCTACTTACAGGACCTAATAACCATTTTGATAAGGATACAGGTGAAACTGCTGTAATTGAAAGAGCCAAAAACAAGAATGACCCTAAAAGAAGTTTCTAGTTTTTATATTTATTTATTATTTTTTTTAATTTTATTTATTTCTGTATGAATGTACTGTCTGCATGCAAGTTTGTGCACCTGTGTCGTGCAATGCTGCGGAGGTCAGAAGAGGGTCTCGGATTCCCCTGGAACTGGAGTTCTCCTGGAAATGGAGTTACAGACGGTTCTCAGCCGCCATGTGGGTGCTGGGGATCGAACCCGGGTCCTCTGCAAGAGCGGTCGGTGCTCTTAACTTCTAGACCATCTCTCCAGCCCGAAGTTTCTAGTTTTTATAAAAAAACTTTTGTAATTATTTTATGTGTATGAGTATATTGCCTGATATATGTAAGTCTACCCATGTCATGCAATGCCCAAGGAGGTCAGAAAAGAGTGTGGGAACCCCTGGAAGTAGAGTTACAGACAGTTGTTAGTCACCATGTGGTGGCTGGGATTTGAACCCAGGTCTTCTGCAAGAGCAGTCTGTGCTCTTAACCACTGAGCCATCAGTCCCAGAAGTTTCTTTCTTTTCTTTTCTCTCTTTTTTTTTTTTTTTTTTTTTTAAATCTTTTGAGACAGGGTCTCCCTATAGCCCCAGCTGGCCTGGAACTCACTTTGTAGACCAGGCTAGCTTTGAACTCTCAGAGATCCAACTGCCTCTGCCTCAGGAGTGCTAGGATTAAAGGCACGTGCCACCACACCAAGCTTAAAGAGGATTCTTAGCTGCCATGTGGGGGCTGGGAATCGAACCCAGGTCCTCTGCAAGAGCAGTCAGTGCCCTTAACCACTGAGCCCTCTCTCCAGCCCCAGAAGTTTCTATTTATCAGCATAACCTGAGGTGAATTTTATAGCACTGATGATATGGTTATATTCCATGAGAACATACTGAGATTCAAGTCCTTTATATTTTGCTTTGCCATTTTTACTGTGTTCTTATCTGTGTGGTTGAAATGACTGACATCGTCATGGTCCAGTTCCAGTACAAAGAAGAGGAAGATAAGGAATATAGAATATGCAATTTATTTTTCAAAATTTTATTCACAGCTTATGCATATCACTCACCAGTGCTTATATTCTATTGATAAAAATGTACCCTCAGGGCTGGAGAGCTGGCTCTGTGGTTAAGGGCACTGACTGTTCTTGCAGAGGACCTGGGTTTGAATCCCAGCACCCATATGGTGGCTAATAACCATCTATAAATCCAGGGAATCCAACACTCTCTTCTGACCTGCTTTGGGCATTGCATGACCCGGGTCCACTTGCACACATGTAATACACTCATACATGTAAAATAAAAATAACATTAATAAAAAGCAATATAGCCTCTAGCTATAAAAGAGATTATAAATACAACCCCTAGCTGGGTGACAGTGTTTCTAAAAAGATGAGGAACATACTGAGAAAAGTGGAAATGGCGACAGTGAAGCGTCTGCTACCATCTTTGTTTAGGTATTTAGCTTTGCCACCATGCCTTTACGTCTGATGAAGTGAGGTTGCTTATGATTTTATTGGGGGTGGGTGGGAGCAACTCTTTTCTCCCAACTTTTCACTGATTTTTGTCATCCATGTCCCAGGGCATTGCATGATTATCAATAGGGATGGAATCTGCTCAAATATGGCTAAAAGCCTTTGGTTGTTTGTACAAGCACTGGATAGTTGAGAGACTAGAGATACTTATAGCGGTGCCATAGACAGACAAGGTGGTATACTTAACGATTTCTTTTTCTTTTCTTTTTTTTTTTGAGACAGGGTCTCCCCTTAGTCCCAGCTGGCCTGGAGCTCGCTCTGCAGACCAGTCTGGCCTTAAACTCACAGAGATCTGCCTGCCTCCACCTCCTGAGTGCTGGGATTAAAGTTAACAATTTCTTATTTCCTTTAAGTGCGCAGTGAAACTTGCTAAAATGGTTGGTTATGTGAGTGCTGGGACTGTGGAATACTTATACAGCCAGGATGGCAGCTTTTACTTTCTGGAACTGAACCCTCGGCTGCAGGTTGAGCACCCTTGTACAGAGATGGTGGCTGATGTAAATCTCCCTGCTGCACAGCTCCAGGTGAGTCACCCTGACCTAGGCTCTAGTTAGAGCTTAGAGAATTTAGGAACTTCAAAAGTACCTGAAAGATTGATGAGAAAAGGCACAGATAAGTCTGAGGCTCTCCTGACCTTTATACATTTGGATTATTCAGATAGATATGTGTTGGTTTTCTGATATGGTTTAAACGTAGAAATATTACTGGATCTTCTAGCCAGACACAGCTAATAAACTATTTTAAGAACAAACTTTAAAGCAACCTGCTTTGTTCAGTTAATTATAGTAAATGTCATAATTCTATTATGAGCCCCTATTCCTGTTTCTAGTCCTGTTTCTAGATTTCTTTGTTGAAGCTGTTCTGTATGAGTGGTAGTCAGTATTTTTCTGGTAAGATTATGGTAGTACATATTTTTTTTTAATTTTTATTTATTTTTGTATGTGTATGAATGTACTGTCTGCATGTAGGTTTGTGCACCCATGTTGTGCAATAACACAGAGGTCAGAAGAGGGTCTCGGATTCCCCTGGAACTGGAGTTCTCCTGGAATTGGAGTTACAGACGGTTCTCAGCCGCCATGTGGGTGCTGGGGATTGAACCCGGGTCCTCTGCAAGAGCAGTAGGTGCTCTTAACCGCTAGGCTATCTCTCCAGCCCCCACATTTTTTTTTTTTATAATCTACAAAGTAGTAGCTGTTAGATCTTCTCTCAACTCAGGAACCAAATACTATGGTAATAAATAGTCGAAGCAAATAATAAGGCTTTATGTTATTTTTAATCTGCTCCATTTCCAGCCTAGGCTGATTTACTCCTCCTAAGGCAACCTTGTGGTTCCTGCTCCCTGGAGGGAACCATGTTGATTCTGAACTTCATGTATGTTGACATTTGATCAACATAGGGCATTACAACTCAGAACTTTTGAAGTCAGCCTCCCAAGTAAAGCACAGAGGTGCACCACAAAGCACCTGGCTATTATTTTTATGTAACCTAGTCTTTGCTTGTATTGGGAACACCTTGCAGGTTCCCATTCAGGACTAGAAGGGTTTTTCTTTTGTTGATTTCTTTATATTTTAATTAGCATATATTTCATTTTTTAAAATATTTATGTGTATGTGTGTGGGGATATGCACGTGTACCACAGTGTATGTATGTAGATTAGAGGACAACATGTACCACGGTGTATGTTTGGAGATTAGAGGACAACTATGAAGAGTTGGTTCTCTCCTTCCACTATGGGTTCTGATAACTCATGCTATCATTCTTTTTTTTTTTTTTTTTTTTTTTTTTTTTTTTT
>VZQC01004974.1:3229649-3284292 GCA_009823505.1 Rhizomys pruinosus
AAAAAAAAAAAAAAAAAAAAAAAAAAAAAAAAAGACCAGTCAGTCAGCCAATAAATAAATAAATAACTAGCCAAACAAACAAATAAATAAAACACATGGGTATTTATTCATTTTAAGTTTTAGCATATATTTTATGTATTCTTTTGTCTATCATAATAGGGTTTGCATGGGTTGTTTGTGTGTTTTGGGTATTTTTTCATACAGACAGGTTCTCCCCTGTAGCCCCAGCTGGCCTAGAACTCGCTAGGTAGACCAGGCTGGCCTTGAACTTATAGAGATCCACCTGCCTCTGCCTGGCACTAATGCCACCATGTGGGAGCTGAGAATCAAACCCGGGTCCTCTGCAAGAGGAGTCAGTGCTCTTAACCACTGAGCCATCTCTCCAGCCCCCATAATAGGGTTTTTTAAAGTGAATATTTGGAGTAGTTACCGTGTTTGTTAATGCATCCCCTTACCTCAGATCAGTGTATTGTTTTTATTTCTCCTGCTCCTAATAATTCCTGTTGCCAACACATATTTCTGTTGTTACTGCAGAGCTGTGTCTCTGTAGGGGAACACAGGACAACCAATTTTTTTTTTAAATGTGGTACTGGGGACTGAGTGTGCTGAAGGAGCCCTACCACACAGCTGCATCTCTAGCCCAAGAGCAAGCATTTTCCATGTTGTTCTAAATGAGTCTTTTATTAGACTGGCTAGTTTCTGCATAATGTAGTCTAACGGGGTTGTTGTTGTTGTTGCTGTTGTTGTTGTTTGGGCGGAGGAGGGAGCATCTTTTTTTAGGCAGGGTCTCTCTGTTGCCCAGCCATTCTGGAACTCAGTATGTAGACCAGGCTGGCCTCAATCTCACAGAGATCCGTCTCTTCTTTCTGAGTGCTGGGATTACAGGTATTTAATCTGTATTTAATGTTGCACTCATCAAATGTTATTCTAGGAAAGCATGAGCAATTTGAA
The DNA here is from genome assembly GCA_009823505.1 of Rhizomys pruinosus. Lineage (NCBI taxonomy): Eukaryota > Metazoa > Chordata > Mammalia > Rodentia > Spalacidae > Rhizomys > Rhizomys pruinosus. The sequence continues at coordinate 3,230,601 of VZQC01004974.1, forward strand.
CATCACTGTTTTAGTTTGACATAGAGTCTGAAATAATTGATTTCCATAAAATTTTGGCCTGTGAATGTATAAACACTAATTTTTCTTTTCTTGGGACTTAACTCTGAGGCAAGCTGATTGCTGAAGAACTAAGTATCACTTATGTCCCATTGCAGATATCTCTGTGGCATGCAGGAAACATCTGTTTCTGTTGTAGAGTACAGAGTTTCTTTGCAGAGCCAGTCTGCCTCTGCTTCAGGAAGGCCAGCCAAGGCAGACGTAGCTCACTTGCCTGAAGCCTCTCAGCTCATTTAAGGCTCTGTCTTCTACACCTTGGTTTGGATTTGGAAATCCTAGGCAATCCCTGATGTTTCCTAGACTTATAGTAGAAATATTGATTCTCCATATAGCAGACACATATGAATATTGATAAGTTTGGTATGTTTTTATTTCTTGAGTTAAAACAGTTCTTAGCAAACCCAGTGTTCACACCTTTAATCCTAGCACTTGGGAGGCAGAGGCAGGCAGATCTATGTGAGTTCAGAGCCAGCCTGGTCTACATACCAAGCTCTAATTCCATCCTGCTAGGGCGATAGGGAGACCCTATCTCAAAAAGACTGGAAAAAAAAAGTTCTTAGCAATTACAATAGAACATTGTCAACGAGTCAGACATGGAATCAGAAAGCTGAAGCTGGAGTAGCTCTCATGGATTATCAAGATTGTTTTTATCCATGTCTTTTTCATCCACTTTTTGTGGTGGGTCAGGGGTCTCTTTTGAGACAGGGTCTCCCTGTGACCCCAGATGTTCTGGAACTCACTCTGTAGACCAGGCTGGCCTTGAACTCAGAGATCCACCTGCCCCTGCCTCCTGAGCACTGGGATTAAAGACATGAGCCACCATGCCCAGCCATATTTCTTTTCTTTTAAAATGCGTGTTTATATGTGTGTTTTCATGTGGGTATACATGTTTGTGTGTGTAGATGTGTGCACATACAGGCATGAGTGTAGAGGCCAGGGGAAAACTCCAATTGGAAATGCTGTCCATCTTCTTTGATGTGTGGTCTCTCATTTGCCTGGAGCTTACCAATTAGGCTTGACTGACTGGCCAGCAGGCCCTAGGGCTCCTCTTGTGTCTATTTCCTCAGCAGTCTTGATTATGAACCTTTGCCACCAGGTCTGGCATTTTTACATGGGTTCTGGGGGTCAAACTCAGGTACTTGTGCTTGTGAGGAAAGCCCTGTACCAACTGCAGACTTAGTGATCTCCCCAGCCATTAATATTTATTTTTAAGCAGCAGAGCTCTCTTCTCTTCTAAGGAAACTGTTCTAAGAAGACTTAATGAGATCATACAGAGAAAAAAATGGGATGAAGTCACACCTTTCTTACCCTTGTTCTTTTTTTTTTTATATTTTATTTATTTTTTATGTTTACGAGTGTACTCTCTGGATGTAGGTTTTTGCACTGTGTCGTGCAATGCTGCAACGGTCAGAAGAGGGTGTCGGATTCCCCTGGAACTGGAGTTAAAGATGGTTCTCAGCTGCCATGTGGGTGCTGGGGATTGAACCCAGGTCCTCTGCAAGAGTGTCGGCGCTCTTAACCTCTAGGCCATCTCTCCAGCCCCCCTACCCTTGTTCTTAAGACCTCTCTTTCTCTCTCCACCATTTTTGTTTGTTCGTTTGTTTTTGAGACAAGGTCTCCCTGTAGCTCCAGCTATCCTGGAACTTGCTATGTTATATAGACCAGGTTGGCCTTGAATTCACAGAGATCCACCTGCCTCTGTCTCCTGAGTGCTGGGATTAAAGGTGTGTGCCACCACGCTTGGCTCTCCACCATTTTTTAAAAAAATAAAATTGAGGCCCAAAATCAAGTTATTTACCCCATAGTACAGAATGAATTGGTCGCAGACGTAGGTCTGGACCCCAGATCTTATACATGGGTTTTCCTGACTCCTGGACTAGTGGGCCTTTTATAACCCACACTCATGTTCTGTCCAAAACAATGCCAAGAATTTTTTGTTGTTGTTGTTTTTGAGACAGACTCTCCCTTTAGTCCTAGCTGGCCTAGAGCTCACTCTGTAGACCAGGCTGGCCTTGAACTCACAGAGATCTATCCGCTTACCTCTGCCTCCCTAGTGCTCAGATTAAAGATGTGCGCCATCATGCCTGGCTGCCAAGAAATTTTAAGGTATTTTTTTCTCACTGCTTATCAGGTGAATTATAGACATTAAATATTGGTCTCCTTGAGTCAAGCAAGACTCCTCTGTCAGTAGCAGCTACACCTCAACTGCCTGGAGATACTGTGCAACAGTGGCAGCCATGTGTCTATATATATATTCCAAATCTAATTGGCTATTAGCTCTCTCCTTGGAGGAATAACTCACAGCAGATGCCACAAGCTTATGTCCTCTAGTGGTTAGGAGATGTTATAAGCCACAATAAGAACTTGTCACCCTTTATAGAGAAACCACAGTTTGTGGATTAACATACCATCCAAGCATCTGTGTCTATGCTCACAGTTTAGCTTGCCATAATAATTAGTACTGCTTTAATGCCTGTACATCCAATTGCTTGTGCTTTGTTAGTATGACTAAAAAGGTATCACTGGATAAGCTGTCAACNTTTTTCTTTTTTTTTTTTTTTTTCTTTTTCTGGAAAATATGAACTCAGGTTATTGTGTTATAGTGGATATAGTATTATGTCCCCATAACCAACTAATACGAGAATTAGTAGAAGATGGAGACGGGTAATCAGACTGGCAGCTATGAGTAGGTGCACTTGACCCTGAGCAGAGTGTGCAGAGGTGAGGGTTGTAAAGTTCATTTTTAACTCCTTCACTCCTGTGTCTTTCTGGTGAGTTAATGTGCCTGGTCTGAGAACAATAAGACTGATCTTAGAGGCCTTTCCCCTGGACCTACTCTGCCTGCTGCTGCACGTGTATGTCTTTATCGGGCTGGAGTACCTTCTACTCCCTGAGTTTCCTTTCTTATCCATTTGTGAAATGAACATTCTTGGTACTTTAATTCTACCATTTCTGTGTGGAGGGGAAAAATCCCCACATAAATCTCATTGTCATCCTTTATGTGATTCTTCAGAATTGTACGAAATGGTCTTCCTCACATCTCTGTTTGATGGCATTGCCACTCAGCCATCTGCCTGAGTGGTTGACGCTGAAGGATATAACATTTTTTAGGCAGCCACTTAAAACAAAACATGTAATTACAGGGAGAGTTTACTACCTTTGCTATGCTGGAAAGGCTCAATGATGAAGAAACCAGAAAATCCTTTGAGAGGGGAAATATGTTGGCACAAAGTGGTGCTTTAACTTTTCCAAGCAACAGCTTTCTACAAAGACGGTTATATAAATAGCAACTTGCTAATTTTTTTTTCTCAGTCAAATGATGGGCAAAATTTTACTTTATTTTTTCAAATTTTAATATGAGGATTTTTAATTCTCAGATGTTTCTGGCAGAAAAGGGTAATGAGGAGAAGGTAGAAGGATATGCCAGTTTGAACTAAAATGAGGCAGGAATTTGCCTTTATAGTAAGCTAATTATGGTGAATTTTTCATCTTATTATGATTACCTTTTTAAGAACTTAATAGTTTTCTGCACTAAAAATAGACCAAAGCCCAGAATCCTTGGAGCAGCAGAAGAGTAATGACCGTCTAGGACTGTCGCTGGGTTTCTTAAATTCTAATTTGTAAGATATAGGGGCTCGGCTCGCTCCTTTTGCGGAGTGATTGTAAGTAACGCTTGCCTTAAGAATCTCATTATTGGAACACGGAGCCATATTTCCTCTGAGAATTCTGGAGTAGCTTTGAGCCAGGGCGTTCATTTCTCAAGTAATCACGCTGCTGTGATGGAGAGAGAAAATGGCAGCTGTTCGGAGCTCAGGCCTTCAATTTTCTTCAGAGTCCAGTCACTCAAGTGTGTAATTACACGGGGGTGCTGCAGAGGCGTTGGGCCGTCAGAGAACTGGTTTGAGGTTTTGCTTGCTGCTCTTGCCAGTCAGGACAGGCAGAAGCCAATGGGACCCTGACTTGCTGCTGATTTTACCCCCACTCTGTCATGCTGATTATTTCTTACCTGCATATTACCCCAACTTTCCTCCCAATAGGCTGAGCTCTAGAGAAAGGTCTTTCAGAATGTCTGGGTTTGGAGGAATCATACAGAGGATGGAGGCCGTACATGGCTGAGGATGTGAACCAGCAACTGGATTTGTCTGTTGCTGTATTTTAGCATCTTCACTTTTTTTTCTCTAGAAGACAAGGCTCACTGAGCACAATAGAGTCTGTACTCTGGCATATCACTAATTTCTTTTCAAATATCAATTATTTTTACTTCATCTTGGAGATTTTGAAATCAAGAAGTTAAATGGTATGATTGAGTTCAGGGCTGGCTAGCACAGAATGACCCATATTATGGCAAAGCTCAGGTGGTACCAGTTACTGACCTATTATTACTGAATGCCAGGCAGGCTTTCCTTTTTGACAGTGGCCAGCTGCTCCCCTCCCCCACATCTCCATTAATGGTAGTATCCTGTAAGTCATTTTATTTTTTTTTTAATTTTTTTTTATTTAATTTTATTTATTTATGTGTATGAATGTACTGTCTACATGCAGGTCTGTGCACCCGTGTCGTGCAATGCCGCGGAGGTCAGAAGAGGGTCTCGGAATCCCCTGGAACTGGAGTTCTCCTGGAATTGGAGTCACAGACGGTTCTCAGCTGCCATGTGGGTGCTGGGGATCGAACCTGGGTCCTCTGCAAGAGCGGTCGGCACTCTTAACCGCTAGGCCATCTCTCCAGCCCCCCTGTAAGTCATTTTAGTAGTTAGGATGCCTCTTTGCGCAGGTCTTACTGTCTTTTACAGATGTCATTGGGACATAGTAGCATTTCAATTCCCATGGCTTTGTGTTCTCTGCTGGTCACCTTTCTTTGCCTACCTTGGTTTCTTGATTGATGGTTATGTGCCCAGCATTTCAATCTCTGCTTTCTAGAAGTAGGAATGTTGATGGTGTGATTTGAACTAGATGATGACTTTTGGGCCTTTGAACCTAGAAAGAGAGAATCAAGAAAATCAAGTTGTTCTAGTGAAGAGATGCTACGTTGCTCTCCAGTTGTTAACATAAATTGCATCTTGGTAACTTGCCCTAAGGACTCCTAGGCAAATTTCTATTGATTAGATGTCACTGTTTCTGTCATAGGTCTGGTATAGTCCATATGAACATATGTTCATGGTTCATGCTGTATATACAAACCTCTGATTTGATTTATGTAAAGAATATTTATTTATTTTTTCTTTTTGAGACAGGGTCTCTCTTTAGCCTCAGCTGGCCTGGAACTGACTCTGTTCAGTTCAAGGCTGGCCTTGAACTCAGATCTGCCTGCCTCTGCCTCCCTAGTGCTAGGATTAAAGGCGTTCGCCACCATGTCTGACTTAAAGATATTTCTTAACTGCCATGTGGGTGCTGGAAATCGAACCCAGGTCCTCTGCAAGAGCTGTCAGCACTCTTAACCGCTGAGCATCTCTCCAGCCCCATGATAGAGAATATTTAAAATGCTAATCAGTGCCTTTCATTTTTCTTTCTCCATGACTGCATATAATTTGTATAATGTGTAAGTGACAAGAAAAATATTTCTTTAGAAATCTCAAGCTTACCGGGGCTGGAGAGATGGCTTAGTGGTTAAGAGAGCCTACTGCTCTTGCAGAGGACTCGAGTTCGATCCCCAGCACCCACATGGTGGCTGAGAACCCTCTTTAACTCCAGTTCCAGGGGAATCCTATGCCCTCTTCTGACCTCCGTGGCACTGCACAACACGGGTGCACAAACCTACATGCAGACAGTACATTCATACACATTAAAAAAAATAAATAAAATTTTAAAAAGAAAGAAATCTCAAGCTTACCAAATACTCTAGTTTCATTTCTGTTGCTCTGATAAAATATTCTGACAAAAAGCAACTCTGTGGAGAATCAAGATTATTTCAGCTTATAATTCTGGGTTATAGGGCTAGAGAGATGGCCTAGCGGTTAAGAACGCCGACTGCTCTTGCAGAGGACCCGGGTTCGATCCCCAGCACCCACATGGCGGCCGAGAACCATCTGAAACTCCAATTCCAAGAGAACTCCGGTTCCAGGGGAATCTGACACCCTCTTCTGGCCTCCATGGCATTGCACGACAAGGGTGCACAAACCTGCATGCAGACAGTATATTCATACACATACAGAAATAAATAAAATTTAAAAAAATTAAAAAAAAATTCTGGGTTATAGTCTTTTACTTTAGGGAATGCAAATAGCTAGTTAAGAGGTTAAAGAGAGATGTAAATTCGTGCATGTTGATTGGCTTGCCTGCTTTCTGCTTGATTTCTTCCTTTTTTTTTGGTTTGAGACAGGGTCCCCCTGTAGGCCCAGCTGTCCTGGAACTCACTATGTAGACCAGGCTGGCCTTGAACTCACAGAGATCCACCTGCCTCTGCCTCCTGAGGGCTAGGATTAAAAGCCTGCACCACCACACCCTGCTTTGCTTGATTTCTTGCATTTACACATAACTCTTATACTCCTAGACTCCCTGCCAGGGAATGGCGCTACCCTCAGTGGGATGGGTTTTCCTTCATCAATTGACATAATTCAGGCAGTTTCCCACAGACATGCCCATAAGCCAACCCAATACAGACAATCCATCATTGACACTGTCTTACCAGCTGATCCTAGGTTGTGTTAAGTTGACACTGTAAGTTAACCATCAGCACTTGGGAGGCAGAGACAGGTGGATCTTTGTGAGTTCAAGGCCAGCCTGGTTTACAGAGTGAGTTCCAGGACAGCTGGGGCTACAGGGAGACCTTGTCTTAAAAAGACCCCCCCCCAAAAAAAAGTTAACCATCATACTGAATAAGGGTGCTATTAGCAATTCATTGATAAACTTGTCTCATAGCATCTTTGGAATGTCAGAAAAGTATAGGAAGAAGTCTTACTCAGCTGACTGTTAAGTGATATCTCGAGGGTATTACACCTAAGGTCCTGTTCTTTCCATTTTGAATTGCCTTCCTTGAGGCACCTGGTGCTTAGCATTCTACTATCACATTGGACTAAATTGGGCTTTTCCCTCAACTAGCTGTATACCTTTGGCCAGGGATTTGCTACTTATGAATGTGCTACTTGGGGCTGGAAAGATGGTTCATTGGTTAAGAGCACTGACTGCTCTTGCAGAGGACCCAGTTTAGGTTCCCAGCACCCACATTGTCGCTAACAATGTTTTGTAACTCCAGTTCTGGGGAAATACAGTGCCCTTTTCTGACCTCCATGGGCATAGTACAACATGAGTACACTTATACACATACAGGCAATGTACTCATACATAAAATAAAAAATAATAAAAATATTTTTTAAAATAATGTGCTACTTCAGCATGTTTCTTATATTTTTAAAAATCCAAAATATTCCCTAACAACCATCTAGGATGAGACTACAAGCAAGAAATAGCTATGTCATACCATTGTTGATTATTATTGAGTAATTTCACTTTGGTCTACAGAATATTGCAAATGACCCATAGTCTGCAAATCAGCAGGTTGGTTATTTAAATGAATTTTGTGTTAGTTTCTGTTGTTCAGAAAACATATCTTAAGAGGGCACTGGATATCCTGGTGTTACAAATGGTTATTAGCCACCATGTGGATGCTCAGATTTGAACCCTAGTCCTCTGCAAGAGCAGCCTGTGCTCTTAACTGCTAAGCCATCTCCTCAGCCCATGGGTGCCTTCTAATGGCACTCTTACAGATTCTAAAAGGATCAAGTAGTGATCTTTGACCAGTGAGCCAAAAGAAGCTTAGATAGTATGTCCAGGCTAGAGGGGTGGTGAGGTGAGATTCTTGCTGGAAGTTAGTATTTCTTGGTTCTTATGAACAGAGTTTTTCAGGACCTCCAAGAGAGTATTAAAAAAGTTACTCAGCCGGGCGTGGTGGCGCACGCCTTTAATCCTAGCACTCGGGAGGCAGAGGCAGGCGGATCTTTGTGAGTTCAAGGCCAGCCTGGTCTACAGAGAGAGTTCCAGGACAGCTGGGACTACAGGGAGACCCTGTCTCGAAAAGACCAAAAAAAGTTTGAAGACAGTGCATTTTGGTGGACCAAAATGAAGCTTGAAAATTGGTGGCAATTTACCCAGGCATAGTTCTCTTAATCTGCCCATTACTCAGCTCCCTTGTCTGTAAAATGGGGCAAGAAAAACCCCATTTTTTGACTAGATTCCGAGCTCGGGACTGTATCAATCAGAATTCAAGGTGTTTATTTTTAATTTTTTGGCTAGAAAACTGAGGCTAGAGGAGAGTGAAGACATGGTTTGGGAGAAGTCACGTGGTCATTTGACAGTGGACTCTGAACTGGACCTGTGTCTATCTACTTATGAAGCAGTTTTCTTTTCATTCTGTCCACCTTTTCCTCGTTTCCCTTCCCCAGCTTCACAATGGCTTTCTGGGAAGTGGTATCTAGTAGACAGCTAAGAAGCTTTAAACAGTCTTGCCATTTTTTCATGTAGATTTTCCTAAGATGTTGTATCGTTTATTGTAACTTCTAACTTACTTTCCTGGTAGTTCATCTAGCTGATACTTTTTTTTCTTCGTCTTTTTTTTATTTATATTTATGACGTTACTGTTCTGCATGAGTTTGTCCCATCTGTGCAGATGTCCCGACGTGTCAGATTCCCGGAGACTGGAGTTAAAAGACGTTTTCAGCTGCCTATGTGGCTGGATGCTGGGACTAAACCCTGTGTCCTCTTCAAGAGCATCTGCCTTCTTAACCTGCTAGCTATCTCTCAGCCCCTCTTTGCTTTTTAACAGGTCATCTCTTTTTTGTAAGTCCCAGCAGTCCTGCGAGCCTACTCTGTAACCAGGCTTGCCTTGAACTGACATAGAAGTCCACCCTGCTTCTGCCTCCGCAAGTGCTAGATTAAAGGATGTGCACCACACCGGCTAAGTACTTTTTTTTTTTTCTTAAATCTTTTTTTGAGACAGGGTTCTCCTGTAGCCATTAGCTGTCCTGAATCATTTCTGTTAGACCAGGCTGGCCTTGAAACTCACAAAGATGCCACCTGCCCTGTCTCCAGTGCTGGATAAAGACAGATCTCCCAGACTAGAAATGTGTTTGTTGCTTGTTTGTACGAGTTTACTTGTTTTTGTGTTTTTAATATTTTTAAAATTTTATTATTTTATATTTATTATGTCATGGAATGTACTGTCTGCATGTAGGTTTGTGCACCCGTGTCGTGGCAATGCCGCGGAGGTCAGAAGAGGGTGTCGTGATTCCCCTGGAAAGTACTGAGGAGTTCAAGATGGTTCTTCCGCCATGTGGGTGCTGGGGATCGAACCGGTCCTCTGTAAGAGCGGTCGGCGCTCTTAACTGCTGGTATGATGCCAGTCTACTCAGCCCCGTGTGTTTTGTTTGTGTTTGTTTTGAAGACAAGGTCTCTGCGTAGCTCTGTCTGGAGATCCTGGCTTGAGATGTATTTATGAGGCTCCGGAGAGATCATACAAAGATCTTGCCCTACGCCTTCAGATTCCAGGATTAAAGTGTGACCAGCGTGGTAAAGATATGTTATTCAGAGATGAGTAACAAANAGAACTGGTTTGAGGTTTTGCTTGCTGCTCTTGCCAGTCAGGACAGGCAGAAGCCAATGGGACCCTGACTTGCTGCTGATTTTACCCCCACTCTGTCATGCTGATTATTTCTTACCTGCATATTACCCCACTTCTCCCAGAGCTGAGCTCTAGAGAAAGGTTCTTTCAAGTCTGTTTGGAGGAATCATACAGAGGATGGAGGCCGTACATGGCTGAGGATGTGAACCAGCAACTGGATTTGTCTGTTGCTGTATTTTAGCATCTTCACTTTTTTTTCTCTAGAAGACAAGGCTCACTGAGCACAATAGAGTCTGTACTCTGGCATATCACTAATTTCTTTTCAAATATCAATTATTTTTACTTCATCTTGGAGATTTTGAAATCAAGAAGTTAAATGGTATGATTGAGTTCAGGGCTGGCTAGCACAGAATGACCCATATTATGGCAAAGCTCAGGTGGTACCAGTTACTGACCTATTATTACTGAATGCCAGGCAGGCTTTCCTTTTTGACAGTGGCCAGCTGCTCCCCTCCCAATCTCCATTCAATGTTAGTATCCTGTAAGCTCATTTTATTTTTTTTAATTTTTTTATTTAATTTTATTATTTATTGTGATGAATGTACTGTCTACATGCAGCTGTGACCGTGTCGTGCAATGCGGAGTTCAGAAGAGTCTCGGAATCCCCTGAACTGGAGTTCTCTGAATTGAAAATCACAACGTTCTCAGGCTGCCAGTGTGTGCTGGGGATCGAAACTGGTCCTCTGCAAGAGCGTCGGGGCCACCTCTTAAAAAAAAACCGGCCAGGATTAGGCCATCTCCCACCCCCCTGTAAGTCATTTAGTAGTAGGATGCCTCTTTGCGGCGGTTTATGTCTTACGATGTCATTGGACATAGTAGCATTCATTCCATGGCTGTTGTTCTACTGCTGGTCACCTCTTTGCCCCTTGGTTCTGATGAAGAGTGCCCAGCATTCAATCTCGCTTTCTAGAAGTTAGAATGTTGATGGTTCATGTGATTTTCTTGAACTAGATTACATAGACTTTTGGAAGCCCTAACACATTAGAAAGAAAGAACAGAAATCAATTCTATATAGAAGCTTGCTCTCACTGTTAAACAAATGGATTCTTGGTAACTTGCCCTGGACTCCTAGGCAAAGTTTCTAATTGATAGATGCACTGTTCTGTCATAGGGCTGGAATTGTCATCCAATGACATATGTTCATGGTTTGCTGATATACAAACCCTGAATTGATTATGTAAGAATATTTATTTTTTCTATTTTGAGACGGTCTCTCTTAGCTCAAGCTGAGCCTGGGACACTGACTTTGTGCAGTCAAGGCTGGCCTTGAACTCAGAATCTGCCTGCCTCTGCCTCGACTTTCAGTGCTAGGATTAAAGGCGTATTCGCACCATGTCTGACTTAAAGATATCTTTCTTAACTGCCATTGTGGGTGCTGGAAATCGAACCCAGGTCCTCTGCGAAGAGCTGTCAGCACTCTTAACCGCTAAACCATCCCTCCAGCCCAATGATAAGAGAATATTTAAATGCTAAATCGAGATGCCTTTTCAATTTCTTTCTCCATGATGACATAAATTTGTTATAACTGCGAAGTGACAAGAAAAATATTTTCTTTAGAAATCTCAGGCTCCTGGCATGGAGAGATGGCTCACTGTAGTAGAGAGCCTTACATCTCTTTGAAGAGGACTCTGAGTATCGAATCCCCACACACATGGTGGCTGAGAACCCTTAACTTCCAGTTTAGTTCCAGTGGGAATCCATGCCACTCTACTGACACTCCGTGCACACAAACACCGGAGTGCACAAACGCTTACATGCATACAGTAGACATATGCATACACATTTAAAAAAAATTAAATATAAAAAAAATAATATAAAAAAAAATCATAAAAATAAAAAATAAAAAATAAATAAAATTTTTAAAAAGAAAGAAAATCTTCAAGCTTACACATTATTTAGTTTTCATTTCTGTTGCTCTGATAGAAATTTTGGAGCAAAGATAGCAACTTCTGTGTGAAATCAAGAGTTATTTCACGCTAGTAATTCTGGTAGCTAGGCGTTAGAGAGATGTGCCTATGCGGGTTTAGAAGTGGCCGACTGCTCTTGCAGAGACCTCGGGTTTCGAGGATCCCCAGCATGCCGGCACATGGGCGTCCGAGAACCAGTCTGAAACTCCAAGATTCAAGAGAGACTCCGGTTCCGGGGAATCTGACACCTCTTCTGGGCCTCCATGGCATTGCGCCACGAGGCCAAGGGTGGCACCAAAACGCTGGCATGAGACAGGTATATTCATGTACACATTTACAGAAATAAATAAATTTAAAAAAATAAAAAAATAATCATTGCTGGGTTATAGTCTTTACTTTAGGGAATGCGACATAGGGAGGTTAGAGTTTAAAGAGAAGATTTGAAATTCGTTGCTGTTGATTTAGGCTTGGCCTGCTTTTTTTTTTTTCTTTTTTTGGTTTGAGACAGGGCTCCCCTGTAGCCACAGCTGGCCTGGAACTCACTATGTTAGCCAGGCTGGCCTTGAACTCACAGAGATCCACTGCCTCTGCCCTGAGGCTAGGATTAAAAGCCTGCACCACCACACCTGCTTTGCTTGATTTCTTGGCAGTTACACATAACTCTTATACTCCTAGACTCCCTGCCAGGGAATGGCGCTACCCTCAGTGGGATGGGTTTTCTTCATCAATTGACATAATCAGGCAGTTCCACAGACATGCCCAATAAGCCAACCCAATACAGACAATCTATCATTGACACTGTCTTACCAGCTGATCCTAGGTTGTGTTAAGTTGACACTGAAGTTACCATCAGCACTGGAGGCAGAGAAGAGATCTTTTGGTAGTTCAAGGCCAGCCTGGTTTACAGAGTGATGAGTTCCAGGACAGCTGGGGCACAGGGAGACCTTGTCTAAAAAGACACCCCCCCCAAAAAAAAGTTTTACATCATACTGAATAAGGTGCTATTAGCAATTCATTGATAAACTTGTCTCATAGCATCTTTGGAATGTCAGAAAAGTATAGGAAGAAGTCTTACTCAGCTGACTGTTAAGTGATATCTCGAGGGTATTACACCTAAGGTCCTGTTCTTTCCATTTTGAATTGCCTTCCTTGAGGCACCTGGTGCTTAGCATTCTACTATCACATTGGACTAAATTGGGCTTTTCCCTCAACTAGCTGTATACCTTTGGCCAGGGATTTGCTACTTTTGAATGATGTGCTTTGGGGCTGGAAAGATGGTTTCATTGGTTAAGAGCACTGACTGCTCTTGCAGAGGACCCAGTAGGTCCCAGATCCCCACTTCCCGCTAACAATGTTTTTGTAACTCCAGTTCTGGGGAATACAGTGCCCTTTCTGACCTCCATGGGCATTGTACAACAGGTACACTTATACACATACAGGCAATGTACTCATACATAAAAATAAAAAATAATAAAAATAATTTTTAAATAATTGTCTACTTCCATGTTCTTTATTTTTAAAAAATCCAAAATATTCCCTAACAACCATCTAGGATGAGACTACAAGCAAAGAAATAGCTATGTCATACCATTGTTTGATTATTATTGAGTAATTTCACTTGGTCTACAGAATATTGCAAATGACCCATAGTCTGCAAATCAGCAGGTTGGTTATTTATAATGAATTTTGTGTTAGTTTCTGTTGTTCAGAAAACATATCTTAAGAGGGGGCACTGGATATCCTGGGTTCACATCGATGGTATTAGCCACCATGTGGAATCTTCAGATTTGAACCCTAGTCCTCTGCAAGAGCAGCCTGTGCTCTTAAACTGCTAAGCCATCTCTCCTCAGCCTCATGGGGTGCCTTCTATATGGCACTCTTACAGATTCTAAAAGGATCAAGTAGTGATCTTTGACCAGTGAGCCAAAAGAAGCTTAGATAGTATGTCCAGGCTAGAGGGGTGGTGAGGTGAGATTCTTGCTGGAAGTTAGTAATTTCTTGGTTCTTATGAACAGAGTTTTTCAGGACCTCCGAAGAGAGTATTTAAAAAAGTTACTCTAGGCTGGAGAGATGGCCTTAGCGGTTAAGAGCGCCGACCGCCTCTTACAGAGGACCCGGGTTCGATCCCCAGCACCCACATGGCGGCCGAGAACCGTCTGAAACTCCAATTCCGAGAGAATCCAGTTCCAGGGGAATCCGAGACCCTCTTCCTGAACCTCCGCGGCATTGCACGACACGGGCACAAACCAGCATGCAGACAGTACATTGATACATACAGAAATTAAAAATAAAAAAAAAAAAAAAGTTACCTAGCCGGGCGTGGTGGCGCATGCCAATCCTAGCACTGGGGAGGCAGAGGCAGGTTGATCTTGTGAGTTCAAGGCCAGCCTGGTCTACACGAGTAAGTTCCAGGACAGCTAAGGCTACAGGGAGACCCTGTCTCGAAAAGACCAAAAAAAAAGTTACTCTACCAACAGTTTTCTGTTTCTAGTATCTTTTTTTTTTTTTTTTTTTTTTTTTTGGTCTTTTTGTTTTTGAGACAGGGTCTCCCTGTAGCTCTGGCTGTCCTGGAACTCACTCTGTAGACCAGGTTGGCCTTGAACTCACAGACATCTGCCTGCCTCTGCCTCCCAAGTGCTAGGATTAAAGGCGTGTGCCACCATGCCTGGCGATAGTATCTTTTCTAAGTATTAATACTGACAATTGAGAACATAATATTTGAATGGAAAACCAAGTCAACAAGAACTAATGGAAATAGTGTTTTATGCAAACTGTTTGATTTTTCACATAACAGAAATGTCTGGGTTTTTTTGTTTGTTTTTTTGGTCTTTTTGAGACAGGGTTTCCCTGTAGTCCCAGCTGTCTTGGAACTTGTGTTTATCAAACTTGCCTTGAACTCACAGAGATCTGCCTGCCTCTGCCTCCCAAGTGCTGGGATTAAAGGCATGTGCCACCACACCCAGCAAAGGTCTGTTTTTTATACTTCATCACAAGGGATTTGATAAAGACTGTCAGCTTGTACTTGCTAATGAATGATTATTTCTTTTTTTTTCCATTTTCTCATAGATACTTTTTTTACTCTTCCTTCTTTCTCACTCCCTTTATCTCATAAAGATGAAAAGGTGGTTTTGTGTGTGTTTTTAGAAGTTTTATTTTTATTTCATGTGTATGTTTTACCTATATGTATGTAAGTGCTTCACATGCTTGCAGTGCCCACAGAGGCCAGAAGAAGTTATCAGATCCCCTGGAACTAGCGTTTGTTAGCTGCCAGGTGGGTGCTAAGAGCTGAACCCAGCTGCTCTGGTACAAGTCGGCCATGTAACTGGTGTTATTTTGTCCTGTTGGCTTTTATGGGTATTGTTGGAACTTAGTCTAGCCATTTGCAGAGTTTGACCTAAGTTTTCCTTTTACCTAGGAAACTTCCTTTTTTAGATCTCTTGGTGGGCCAGGCATGATTGGTACTCAAATTTAATCACAGTGGTGGAGAGGCAGAGGCAGAGGTAGGTGGATATATGTGAGTTCTGGGCCACCCAGGGCTACATAATGAGACTGTCTCAAAAAAAAAATAAAAGCAAAGAAAATGAAAAGACGGTCATCTCTTGGGGCCATTCTGATAACTAAAATACATACTTTTAGATAGGAATGTATTTTTTTATTTTTTTATTAATTTTTATTTATTTCTGTATGTGTATGAATGTACTGTCTGCATGCAAGTCTGTGCACCCGTGTCATGCAATGCCGCGGAGGTCAGAAGAAGGTGTCAGATTCCCCTGGAACTGGAGTTCTCCTGGAATTGGAGTTTCAGATGGTTCTCGGCCGCCATGTGGGTGCTGGGGATCGAACCCGGGTCCTCTGTAAGAGCAGTCGGCGCTCTCAACCGCTAGGCCATCTCTCCAGCCCCAGGACTGTATTTATTATAGGGACATTGGGGAAGGAAGAATTGGGACAGGAAAACTTATCTTGGATTCCCTATCTTTTCTTTTATCTTTCTATGATCTTGTCCCTATTGATTTCCAAATTCCTCTTAATTTCTACTTTGCTTATTAGTTGTCTGCAAAAGATGAGATTGAGTTGCATTTTAATAGCACCTTTATTTTATTCTATCAGACCCATAAAAATAATACAATTCCTAAATCTTAGTTATGGGTTTTTTTTTTTTTTGGTCTTAACTCAGACTTCTGGGTAGAAACTAGGACATGAGCATCTCGTGTTGGGGATAATTTTTCTCATACATGATCTTAACCAGAAGGCCAAAGAGAGAAAAAAAAAGTCTCAGATGCCTTTTTTCCCAGCATAATAGTGTTGAATATTCTACTAGTATTTACCTTGTAATGTGAGAATGTAGTACAGATCTTAGAAAAAGTGGGAAATGTATGTCAGTCCCAAAGGTCCATGCTCTTATTTATATTGCTCTGATAAGGCCCTATACTTATTATCCCTGAGATGAGAAAGGATATATGATCTAGAGAACAGACTGGTTGTCAAGGTAAGGGAAAGAAAATTAAAAAGCAGCAACAGAGCCGGGCATGGTGGTGCACACCTGTAATCCCAGCAGAGGCAGAGGCAGGTGGATCTCTGTGAATTCAAGGCCACCCTGGTCTACAGAATGAGATCCAGGAGGCCTGGGGCTACAGGGAGACCCTGTCTCAAAAAGACTGAAAAACAAAAACAAAAACAAAGCAGCAACAGCATTTGAGATGTAGCTCAGTGGTAGAGTGTTTGGTTGACATACTGGAGGACCTCTGTTCTATTTTCAGAACCATCTTTCATGTCCCAACAACAGGGAGAAGAAAGATTCACTAAAATATAAAGAAGTACTAAAGGGCTGGAGAGATGGTCTAGCAGTCAGTTAAGAGCGCCGACTGCTCTTGCAGAGGTCCCGGGTTCAATTCTCAGCACCCACAAAGATGGAGGCTGAGAACCATCTTTAACTCCAGTTCCAGGGGAATCCAATGCCCTCTTCTGACTGCCGTGGCATTGCACAACACGAGTGCACAAACCTACATGCAGACAGGACATTCATACACATAAAAAACAAGTAAATAAAGAAAAAAAAAAGTACTACAAAGTCCAAATAGAAGAAACTTTTTTCTTCTTTTCATTTTAGACACTGTCTCCCTATACCCCCAGCTGGCCTGGAACTTGCTATATAGACCAGGCTGGCCTCAACCTCAAAGATCTGCCTGCCTCTACCTCCCAAGTGCCAGGGATTATATATGTACTGCCATGCCTAGTCAGGAAACAATATTTAACTGTGTTATACATTACTTACAAAAACTCCACCTATCTTTTTTTTTTTTTTACCTTAGGAAATGAGATATTCCACTGGGCTCCTAGAGAAGCATTTCTCACAGAACATTGTAGGGATTTTTTTTTTTCTCAGCATTTTTCATTTAATTTTTTGCCATTTTGAGACATGGTCTCCATGTACCCCCAACTGGTCTAGAACTCACTATGTAGACCACACTAACCTGAATCTGCCTCAAAAGTGCTGGGATTAAAAGCCATGCACTACCACACCTGGCAACATTTTTTTATTATTATTATTTTATTTTGGTCTTTTTGAGCCAGGGTCTCCCTGTAGCCCCAGCTGTCCTGGAACTCACTCTGTAGACCAGGCTGGCCTTGAACTCACAAAGATCCTCCTGCCTCTGCCTCCTAAGTGGTAGAATTAAAGGCGTGCGCCAGCACACTCTGCTAAAAATTTTTTAAGCATTTTTATTTTATATGTATGTGTGAGTGCTTGCATGTATACATTTGAACTGTGCGTGCCTGGTGCACCCAGAGGCCAGAAGAGGAAGACATTGGATATACTGGAACTGGAATTATAGGCAGTTGTTAGCTGCCATGTGAGTGCCGGGAACTGAAGCCAGGTCCTCTGAAAGAGCAGCTAGTGTTCTTAACCACTGAGACAATCTCTCCAGCTTCCATTTTTTTATTTTTAAACTTTTTTTTTTTAATGTTTATCTGCATGTAGGTAGATGCACCTGTGTCATGCAAAGCTGTGGAGGTCAGAAGAAGGTATCAGATTCCCCTGGAATTGAAGTTACAGACGGTACTTAGCCACCATGTGGGTGCTGGGAATTGAACCTGGGTCCTCTGCAAGAGCAGTCAGTGCTCTTAACCACTGAGCCATCTCTCCAGCCCCAGCCATTTTTTATTTTTAGAAGGGGGGGAAAAGAACCAATATGAAATGAATAATGGATCCTACAGGAAGAAGTTGTTTTTCCTCTAATCCCTCTAAGGATTCACCCATGTTTAAACTCATGGAACAATATTTCATACAGGAACTGGATTAATGATTTTGGATGTAAAAGTGCCAGAATATGAGATGGTTGTTTTATTTAGTATGTTTGCAAATGAATAATTTGTTCTGCATCCTCCCAGGATTTGGAGTTAAATCAACAGGGTGGTTCCTTTTGCCTTATTCTATCTTCTTTCCCAAATTGAAAGGGAACAAGAAGGCCTTTACTCCCTACTTAACCTCTTGAAATTTTGGTATTTTGACTTGGAATGTGTTTGACCCCTTTTAGTGGTCTGATGACTTCTTTTTCTTTGCATGTTAAAAGTATGTGTTAATTTGCCAGGCGTGGTGGCGCACACCTTTAATCCCAGCACTTGGGAGGCGGGGGGGGGGGATATATCTCTGTGAGTTCAAGGTCAAACTGGTCTACATAGCGAATTCCAGGCCAGCTGGGACTAAAGGGAGACCCTGTCTCAAAAAGACTAAAAAAAAAAGTATGCGTTAATTTATAAATAAATGCATTAAGAATTTTGATTTTTGAGGGGCTGGCTTAGCAGTTGAGAGTACTGACCACTCTTGCAGAGAACCTGGGTTCTATTCCCAGCACCCACATGGTGGGTAACAATAGTTCCAGGGGATCCAACACTTCCTTCTGACCTCTGGGGGCATTGCAAGACACAGGTGCACTAACACATGCAGACAGTATACTCATACACATTAAAATAAAAATAATAAAATAGTAAAAAAGAATTTTGATTTTGAGCTGGGTCTGATAAGTGTACCCTAGTAATCCTAGCACTTGGGAGGCAGAGGCAGGCAGATCTCTCTTGCCTTCAAGGCCAGCCGTGTCTGCATAGAGAGTTACAAGACAGCTGGGGTTACAGGGAGACCCTGTCAAAAAAGACCAAAAAAAAATGAATGAATGAATGAATGAATTAGTAAATATTTCAATTTGAATGATTGAGAGATTTGGCAGCAACTTCCCCTGGGAACATCTTTTTTTGTTTGTTTCTTTTTTTTTTCCTCTGTGTGTGTGTGTGTGTGTGTGTGTGTGTGTGTGTGTGTGTGTGTGTTTTAAATGTGTATGAGTATACTGTCTGCATGTAGGTAGGTGCACCTGTGTTGTGCAGTGCTGTAGAGGTCAGCAGAGGGTGTCAGATTCCCCTGGAACTGAGTTAAAGATGGTTCTTAGCTGCCATGTGGGTGCTGGGAATTGAACCCGGGTCCTCTATAAGAGCAGTCAGTGCTCTTAACCACTGAGCCATCTCTCCAGCACCTCCCCTGGGAACATCTTTACCACACTGCTTTAGATAAAAATAATGGGAAATTCAGGTTTTCTTTTCAACTCAGGCTTGTTGTTCATTTTGTTTTTATTTCCTTTCACTGTTTCAAAGTTAAATCTATCAGATTTTTTTTTAAATATAAGATTATATGTTCTTTTTCACATTAACAATTAGGATCAATTATGTGGTCGGGACCCGACTCTCACCGATGAGTTGCTAAATATCCTCACAGAGCTAACTCAACTCAGTAAGACCACCAATGCTAAAGTAGCACTTCGGGCTCGGCAGGTAAGACCAGTTGTTGGTTATCTTGAAAGAGCGGTGTTTTTTGTTTTGTTTTGTTTTTTTCATATTCTGGGCAGAATTAGCCACAATGGTCTCTTTATTTTATTCAGTCACTTTAACAAAGATTGTGCCATTTTCTTTGTATGTTTTATTGCCTCAAAACATGTTTCCATGTGATATGTGTTATTTTAATACAAAGGAAAGAGCTAATATTGAGTATGACATTATAAAATGCTAGTATTGTTCCCCATCCTCTTTACCAGCCTTGTGATAGTAAACTAGGGTCAGGTAGGGGAAAGGGAAACTGAGGGAGAGAAATGAACTCAGTATTTTTTACTTCCCAAAGGGAGCTTAGAAAGAGATGGAAACTTGTAAGTGTATAGAAAATAATCAAGTGTGGAAAGCAGAATGACAATGACATGACTTAGGCTAGCATTGGAACAACCCCAGAGAAGTCCAGTTATTCACCCTGTAGTCTTCATTTCCATTCCAGAAGGTTTCTGCAGGGAAGCTGAGACTTGCTGCTCCCTTTGTGTTTTTAGTGCATGGGCATTGACGAGAAAGCAGCATTTGAAGCTGCTCAGTGACCTTCTGCTTTCTCAACAATTGTATCCATGTCAGTGAACTACTCAGAGTTATTGAACCTCTCAGTGACCTGCTGAGGATATTCAGGTCCTACTGCGTCCCTGTTTGTTTGTGACACTGCATTCACTCTCTGCCCCTCACATGCAGCAGTTTTGGTTCCTGATGCCTTCTCCTTGGTGCTGAGTACCTGGGGCTGTCAAAGCAGTTTTTCTTAGTCTTCCTTTCTACTACAAACTTGCAAAAGTCTGGCTATGCTGCATCCACCCTCTCCACAGCTGCTCCCTGCCAGACCTGATTCCCAATTAACAGCTAGTCATGCAGTCCCCAGGACTAGCAGCTTTGCAATGGTAAATCACATGCACTGATGGAACTTGATTGAAGCCGTTTTCTCTCCCTTCCCCCCACCCCATGGGAAATTGCCCACAATGAAAATCATGGTGAGAATCGACTGAATTCGGTACTTGGTGGCATTGACTTTATACTACCGGGCCTAGAAGTCATTTTACTTGGTCTCTGTTTTATCTTTGATACCTGGACTAACAGATTTATATTTATTGCTTTTGTATCAGAGCTGCTTAATAGGAACCTAGAATAATCACTCCCTTAGGAGCTTAGGCCTCTTATTTTGCTTTCACTCTAGGTTCTTATTGCTTCCCATTTGCCCTCATATGAGCTTCGCCATAACCAAGTAGAGTCTATCTTCCTATCAGCTATTGACATGTATGGACATCAGTTTTGCATTGAGAATCTACAGGTATTTATAATAGCCCCTTTCTACTACTTTGTACTCCTGGACCTTTTATCCCCAACTCATAGTTCAATTAATGAGTTAATCAATTAGTTTTGACTTACATATTCAATGAAATTTCATACCTTGATTTTTTTTTTTTTAATACGGATGAAGACCAGATCATACCTTGATTTTAAAAATGACTTACACGCTGGGCATGGTGGTGCATGCCTTTAATCCCAGCACTTGGGAGGCAGAGGCAGGCCTGGTCTACAGAGTGAGTTCCAGGACAGCTGGGGCTACAGGAAGACCCTGTCTCAAAAAGACCAAAAAAAAAAGACACATGATTTTTTTTCATAAAAATGTTTTAGCATTATAGTTTGGCTTAAACAATCAAATAGACCCACTTTGATAGACGTGTGTTATTGAAGTCTTTATCTTTGGTACTTTTACCAAGAAAGCATTCTAGTCCAGAACTAATTGGCAGTAGTGTTTGATTTCTGATATTTGAATCAGATGCATAGGTTGTTCTTCTGGAGACAAAGCTATTTAAATATCATTTAATTTTAATTTTACTTTAATGCTTACTATTACACTTTAAAAGGTCCAATTTTATACAAGATTATTGAGTAATTTGGATACTTATACAGGATTTTAGCCATTTTTAAACAACATTGTTTTCTCAGGAGTGACTTTGTATTTTTCTGCTTAGAAACCAGAATACTACTGTTATAACTGGCCAAAGAAATTTGCACTCTCTGTAAGATTTCCTCCTGGGGAACCTAGAAGAGGAATAGGTACTTTCTTATTATTTGGCTCATAGTTGAAATCTAGAGTTTCCACTAGGATTTACCATAGTGGAGTATTAGGCAGTATGTAGGAAGTGAGGTACAGATAAAGGTCAGAAAGGATAATTTTCATGAGTGCTTACATTTCTATAATCAATATATTTCAATGGCCTGTTCTAAGAATTTTACATATTTTAGCCCACATATAATCCAGTGAAGGCAACCCTGTTAGGCTAGATATTTTTCCTCCCAATAGTGGAAGAAACAGAACCAGAGAAGTTCTGTTCACATATAGCATTCATAGACAGAATTTCTTA
The DNA here is from genome assembly GCA_009823505.1 of Rhizomys pruinosus. Taxonomy (NCBI): domain Eukaryota; kingdom Metazoa; phylum Chordata; class Mammalia; order Rodentia; family Spalacidae; genus Rhizomys; species Rhizomys pruinosus. Next base: position 3,252,407 of record VZQC01004974.1, read on the forward strand.
GGTTTGATCAAGTGCTGCAAATGGCAGATGGTTCTTTTGGATGTAAAAATTTAAGCCTGTTTTTGTACCTTACAGAAACTGATCCTTTCGGAAACATCTATTTTTGACGTTCTACCAAACTTCTTTTATCACAGCAACCAGGTCGTAAGGATGGCAGCTCTGGAGGTGAGTGTTCAGTCACTTGACATGATCCTCTCCTTTTTCTTTTGTCTTTTTTTCTGGAACACTATATGCTTGGTCAGGTGCTTTACCCAGTGTTTCATTTGCTCTAAACACTAGCTTCTCGTTCCATTCTCAGAGAAATAGATGCCAGAATTTTCCAGTAGTCTCTGTTTTCCAGGTATCTGAATTCCCACATTTCATAATGAATTAAGATTCACTGTAACATAATAAGGGAAAAATATGTGGTTGATCCAGATATGTTACTTTACCATTTTGTGATTTGAACCAAACTGAAATAGATTTCAATCAGGTCTTATATTTATTTATTTATTTTTTGGTCTTTTTGAGACAGGGTCTCCCTGTAGCCCCAGCTATCCTAGAACTCACTCTGTAGACCAGGCTGGCCTTGAACTCACAAAGATCGCCTGCTTCTGCCTCCCAAGTGCTAGGATTATCTTATAAAGCATTGCCTTATAGGAAAGAATGTAATACTGTTTGATGTACTTTGGTTTCATTCAGGTATTTTTAAACAACATTGTTTTCTCAGGAGTGACTTTATATTTTTCTGCTTAGAAATCAGAATACTACTGTTATAACTGGCCAAAGAAATCTACAGACTCTCTGTAAGATTTCCTCCTAAGGAACCTAGAAGAGGAATAGGTACTTTCTTATTACTTGGTTCATAGTTGAAATCTAGAGTTTCCACATGGATTTATCAAAGTGGAATATTAGGCAGTATTTAGGAAGTAAAGTACAGATAAAAGCACTTTATTTATTTATTTATTTTCATTTAAGCCTACAGTTACTTTATGAAGTAAAGGAAAGAGACATTGGGAGGCTAAGACTTGTCTAAATCAAATGAGTAATAAGCAGAGGAGTCTCTGCATTTGAACTTAGGTCATATGACTCTAAAGACTTTCCTGTTGCTATTCCAGAATACTACCTCATTAATCACAAAAATTGCAGACTCTGAACGTAGATACATTTTGAAAATGGAAGGGAGGAGTATTTTAGATGATTTTATGTATAATATCACCATAGTCTATTATTAGTTCTTTGGGGTTATTTTTTATTTGTATTCTCTGGGTAACATGTAAAGTATCGTAATGAAAGTATCCTACTGAGTAAATGTCAAATATTTGAAATATCTTAGTGTATTTGCAAGCTTTCAAGTCATTTAATGAGAAGCCTCCTTATACACCTCACGTGCTGATAGAATCTCATGTAGCATTTTATGTGCATGGCAAATTGAATATGAAGTGTATAAGGGTAGATGGCTGGCTTTTGCTAAGGTATAATGTGTTGCTGTTTCTTTAACTCTTGAATCAAGTTAGTGGGTTCAAGGTGTATTATGTGTCAAATTATGCTTCACTGCTTTTGCCTGTAGTTGGAGATGGAAATTATGCAAAACCAATTTGGGGCAATAAGATGAAAACAAAAACAAAAACAAGAAACAGAGGTGGAAAATTGAACTTTATTGTTCTTACTTCTGTCTTAACTCTTTATTCTGTAAAGTGGCCTGGAATGAGACCCTCTCGTTTTCTCACTGATTGCATTTGTATATTGAAATCATGGTGCTTAATGAGTTAGTTGCCATGGGCTTTGTATGTTCTCTTTTGCTAAAGATGAAACCTTCTTGGGAGTTTAGGTTATTGTAAAATAGGGTTTACCAGCAGAGACAACCTAGTTTTATTTCCCTATATTTATTTATAATCATGGTGTATAGCTTTAAGACCACAGCTTTAACAATTAAAGCAAATTATTTATGTTCAGGGCCTTGGGGCTTCTTACACTGCAAACTGCCACCTCTATATTGGATATCTCTTTTCAACACTTTTCCTTGGTCTAGCTATTCTCTTCATTTCTGTTTTTTTAAAGTTTATTTACTGAGGATTACTTTTTAACCAGGTGTATGTTCGAAGGGCTTATATTGCCTATGAACTTAACAGTGTACAACATCGCCAGCTTAAGGACAATACCTGTGTGGTGGAATTTCAGTTCATGCTACCCACATCTCATCCAAACAGGTGAGTTTGAGCTGGTACATGGATTTGAGCTAGCCTGTGACCCCTCAAGCCAGTTAAGGAAGTAATACATGACAATTCCATGTTATTTTTAACGAAAAATGTTGAGCAATAAATGAATAGATTTGGACCATAAAAGAAAAGCTTCTTGGTGATGTGTCCTGATCTGGAGAGATATAGTATGGACTATTTAGGACAAAGGTTTAGGGTTAATCTGTTCATTCTTGCTTGTACAATATAACTAAAGAAAGGCTTCCTGGAGATGGAGAGGTGGCTCAGCATTTAAGAGCACTGGCTGCTCTTCTAGAGGGCCTGGGTTTGATTCCCAGCATCCACATGGCAGCTAACAACTGTCTGTAACTCCAGTTCCAGAGGATCTGACACCCTCTTCTGACTCTTTCCTTCTTTCCTCCTCCCTCCCCTGTCGTCCTTCCCTCCCTCTCTTATTCATTTTCTCCTTTCCCCCCCCTTTCTTCTACTAGCATTTTACTTGCTAGAACTTTGCTAGAAGATCATTTCTTTTAAAAAATTTAAGTCAGCATTTTAAACAGAATCTTGGTGACAAGCTCTTTGTTGTTTATATGCTTACTATAGGTTAGTTATAACTTTAACCAATTTCATTATCTCCCTAAATACAGACACCTGAGTTTAACAATTGGCATTCAGTTAGGTTTTCTTCTTAAGTTATATTTTAGAGCCAAACTCCTTAAATTCAGGTAAATTATTTAGTTGACCATATAATTGTTCTTCTCTTCCTGAGTCTTTTAAAGTGTGTATATGGAAATTTATTTCTGTTTTGCTTTGGCCTTAAGATGAAAATAATTTAATATATAACTATATATACATATGTAATATATACTCTTTTTAAAAACCCTATTCTGAGGCAGTGAAAAATCAAGGAATTTTACTCACACATGTTCATCCTCCTCCTGTATTTTTATTCTTTTTAGTAATACCACAGGAAATATAAATACCACAGCCAGGCATACCCTGCCCCTCTCCATTTCTTCTTTTATGGCCGTTGGTTCTTCGCTTGGTATTACAAAGTACTGTGTCTTTGGGGATCTTTGGTTATAGACATCAGAAATGGTTTTGTTCTGAATTGCCACTTCACCCAAAGCAGTGGGGCCTTTCTGGAGACAAAGAAGTCTGTGCTGAGAATTTCAGCCACTGGATGCCACTGTTGATCCAGCAGAGGTCTGCCAATGAGCAAAAGCTTCTTCAGGAAAAGTACCTCTTCTTTGTCTCAGAAGATCTTTTCACTTCTTTACCTCAAAAATGTCTTACAGCTGGCAGAGAAAAGCATATATCCTTGATTTAGCAAGCATCTCGTGGTACATTTTTGCCTCCATGGATTTCAGAATCTCATTTTCTAGAAACAAATGGTTGTCCTTCAGCAAGCAGTGACGTACACATCCACACATGGGCTCTTCTTTCTTTCCCTATATTCCTTGAATAATTATAGAGAACTGCATGCTATACTTAATGGTGCTCTTTGTAATTCTCAAGACAATCTCCCTTTCTTCCTGCTTTCTACTACCTTTTTCCTTTGAGCAGTGATTTGTAGTCAGCCTGCAGGGCTGACTCTGATTTCCTTTCTGCTTCACCGCTCTCCTTGTCTTTCTGAATTGCTCCCCCTGTCAGTAATGATTTTTTTCTTTTTACATTTGTTTGTTTGTTTGTTTGTTTGTTTGTTTGTTTGTTTGAAGACAGCATGCAGGAGTAGGTTCTCTCCTTCTACCATGTGGGTTTGAGGATTGAACTTGAGTTGTCAGGGTTGGCTGGCGAGTGCCTTTACTCACTGAGCTATCTTACTGGCCCTGTCTTTTTAAATTTGAGACTATGTGCCCTGTTTGATGAAGAAGAGTTGAATAGAAAATGAAGGAAATTCTTAACTGCTTTGTTAAGAAATTCATTCACCTTTCCACATGGAGGGGGTGAATCTTGGTGGTACTGATGGCTTCAAAAAATATTTGTCCCTCCCAACATCTGTAGTGTACACATCCTATAGATAAAGGGCAGCTTTGAAAAGAAATATAATCTATAGCCCCTAAAGTCTTCCTTGAGCATCTATATAATTATAAAGCTGTGGAATAGTGGTGGCAGTAGGAAATATTGATGTAGGTGTGCAGGTGAAGATGAAGGCAAGATAAAGACAAATATTTGTGAAAACCATGAAAATGGGTTGAAGAGATAGCTCAGTCATTGAAGTGCTTATCAAACAAACATGAAGACCCGAGCTTAGATTCCCAGACCCTGTGTTAAACCCAGGTACACAGCATGCAGGTGTAAACCCAATACTTTGGGGCTTGGTGGAGACAGACAGACACAAAGACACATAAAAATGTTAAAATTATTTTGGTGTCTTTTCTAAAATCTAAAGCCCTTTTGTTGGGATCAGGTAATTAAATTTGATCACAGAATAATGTATTCAGTTTGAGAGTATAGCTTATTTAGAAAATTATAGATTTACTACTTGATTTTAAGTTTAGTAAGAATTTTTATTTGCGGGCTGGAGAGATGACCTGGGAGTGCAGACTGCTCTTACAGAGGAACCGGGTTCGATCCCCAGCACCCACATGGCGGCTGAGAACCGTCTTTAACTCCAGTTCCAGGGGAATCCAATGCCCTCTTCTGACCTCCGCAGCATTGCACGACACAGGTGCACAGACCTGCATGCAGACAGTACATTCATACACATAAAAATAAAATTTTAAAAAAGTATAAAGAAAAAAAAAGAATTTTTATTTGCTTACAAATTTTTTTTTTTTTTTAGTTACAACTTTATTCTGATATTGCCTGGTGTATTGTAATTTAGTTCTGATATTGCCTTTCTCAGGTTTGATCAAAAAGTTAAGGGCTTAGCTTAGCCCTCTATATGACAGCCCCAGGCCACCAACATTTTAAACCAATTGACTATAAAGTTGGTGGTCTCTACAGTTCCTTGGTTTAGTAATTTCACAGAACTTAAGCACTACAGTTTTATTTACAGTTCTATCAAGTTTTTGTTTGTTTTCAAACAGAGTCTGACTATAGTTATAGCTGGCCTACGAAGTCACAATCCTCCTGCCTAAAACACCTGTGTTGATAGGTTTATAGTTGTGCCCTATCCTGCTTTATTTTCAGCTTTATTATAAATAATCTAGATCAGGGGGTGGGAGAGATACCTCAGTGGTTAAGAGTACTCTTGCAGAGGACATAGGTTTGGTTCCCAGCCCCCACATGGCAGCTAACAACCATCTGTAACTCCCATTCCAAGGATTTTGACACCCTCTTCTGGGATCTGTAGGCACTGCGTGCACATGGTATGCTTAATTAGATGCAAAACACTCATACACATAAAATAAGAATAAATTAATTTAAAAAATTAATATAAACCGGGACCAGCCAAATGAAGAAATGGAAGAAATATGGGAAGGCTTCAAGTGCAGCTTCCTTGTTCTTTCTCTGTGGTGTCAAGGTACCTACTTAGAACATCAATGTGTTCACTAAGCAAGGAGCTCCAATAAATTTCAGTGTCAGGTTTTTAATCAAGCTTACACAAATCATAGGCCACACGATTATACTCAGTCTTTCTTAATGATCAGAGTACCCAAAAGCCCTGACCCTCTAACCACATAGTATTTCTAGTGACTAGCTTCTCTCTAGAGTCATCTCTTAGCCTAAACTCAGTTGTGGTGCCAGGGGTGTGTGAATAAACGATACACTCCTGCTGCTTGGGAAACTCTAAGGATTTGGAGTCTTTCCCAGGAACCAGAGGCAGTGGCTAAAGGCGCATGGTACAGTAAGCCTGTTCACCTTTACAAAGGATAGCTAATTTTTTTTATAGCTCCAATATTTTCCTTCCTTTCTATTTTAATGATTCTCAGAATTATTTGAAGAGTGCTTTGAAATACACATATTGATATCCTGAGTTCCAAAACCCTAGTCATTTTGGATTAGAATTGTGGTGGCTGTTTTCTAAAGGTCCTCTGATAATTCCAGTGAATACCTGTACTTGAGAATCACTATTTCTAGTAGAAATGTAATGTGAGATATGTAATTTTAAATTTCCTATTGGCCACATTTGGAAGTATAAAAAGAACCATTCCCCTCTATTTTTTTTTTTTTTCCAGCCCTAGCTGGCCTAGAACTTACTATGTAGACTAGGCTGGCCTTGATCTCACAAAGCATCACCTGGCTTTGTCTCTTGAGTGCTTAGATTGAAGGCATGCACCACTAAACAACTGATTTTTAGTAACATGTCTTTTAGTACTATTTCAATATATAATAAAAACTAATATAGTATTTTCTATTTTCTGATTCATTCTTAGACCTTGAAATTCAATTAATTTTAGATATACAACCTATCTCAATGCAAACTAGCCATGTGTCAAACACTCCCTATCCACACATTGCTAGTTATCTCTACATTGCTGGGCTCAGATCTAGACCAAAAATTAATTAGGACAATCACACTTATGTTAATGGTTATACCCCTAGGAGGGGGGTGTGAAAAAAACAACTCTTAGGTTCCTATTCTTAGTTGTTACAGAAATTATCCATGCCAAATACTATAGATTTATATTGTAATATTTTACACATGCTTTAATAGCTATTCCTTAAAAAGAGAAAATAATCTCATACATATTTTACTTATCAACACAAAACAGATTGTAATATTTTTCCCAATTGGGGTTAACCAAACAATTATTTGGGAAGAAAACACATTTTTTTGTTTTTTGAGACAGGATCTTAAATGTAGCCCATTCTGGTCTAGAACTCAGTTATGTAACTAAGGATGATAACCTTGAACTCTAAAGTCTCCTGCCACCACTTTCCAAGTGCAAGGATTACAGGCATGCACCACCATACCTGGCTTGAAAACTCACATTTTATTTAACTAATTCTGTTTGCATTTTCTTTCCTGGACCTTGATCTTCATGTTCTTAACCAGAGTTGAAGTAGACTAAAATTGCCCAGCACTTTGTCAGAAACATCTTTTAAGCTATAATAGCAAAGTAAGACTACAGTCTCTTGTTTATATGGTTTTACCTTGATGAATTCTACTTCATTTTTTTTTTTTTTATCAGGTTGAGATGGGAAATGGGTATGGATCTCTGTCTGCAACCTGACAGCAGCAGAGGTTTTTTTTTGTTCTGTTTTTTTCAGGAAAATGCTTCAGATGTCTTCTGGATTGAAGGTCTGTTTCTATTTATTAGAACTTATTTAGATTGTTAGAAAAAAGGCCAAAACAGATTTGCAAAATGAGTAAGGCAGCTCCAAACAAGGAAAGTGACACCTTGGCCAGTCAACTTGTTTGGTAGCTTTTTGATATTTACTTACAGCTTCTTAGTGTATTGTGGTAGTATTTTTGTCTAGTATTCCTCAGTGATTTTTTTGTTTTGTTTTGTATTTTAAACAGATGGGTAGTTTATTATTTTTTTATATACTTTTAATTTTTTATTTATTATTTTTCAATATTTTTTATTTGATTTTTTTTTAACAGTAAGTAATAAGTAGTAAATACAAGCATCCTTCATGTAAAACCAATTTGCAATCAGCTATGCCCAAACCCACCATCCAGCTGGAGGGGCTTGTATGTACAATCATGTTGATCAAATAAGAGTCCAGTCTTATTTTTGTATGTGTATGAATGTACTGTCTGCATGTAGGTCTATGCACCTGTGTCACGCAATGCCGCGGAGGTCAGAAGAGGGCATCGGTTTCCCCTGGAACTGGAGTTAAAGACGGCTCTCAGCCACCATGTGGGTTCTGGGGATCGAACCCAGGTCCTCTGCAAGAGCAGTAGGTGTTCTTAACCGCGAGGCCATCTCTCGAGCCCCTATTTTTTTTTTTTTTTTTTTTTTTTGGTCTTTTGGAGAAGGGTCTCGCTGTTAGCCCAGCATGTCCTGGAACTCACTCTGTAGACCAGGCTGGCTTTAACTTGTCACAAAGATGGCACCTGCCTCTGCCTCCCAAGTGTAGGATTAAAGGCAGTGCGCCGAAACACGCCGGCTTTCGAGCCCCTATTTTTTTAATTTCTATGGCTTCTTGCCTTATCCTTTGTTCAATAGGCTTTTTTTTTTTTTTTTTTTTTTTTTTTTTGAGACAGGGTCTCCCTGAGCCCCAGCTGTCCTGGAACTCAGTATGTAGACCAGGCTGGCCTTGAACTCACAAAGATCCCCCTGTCTCTGCCTCCCGAGTGCTGGGATTAAAGGCATGTGCCACTAAACCCATATGTGTAAGATTCTTAATCATTTTCTTGATTCAGGGGTAGTCAGATTAGCTAGTTGGCTTTAGGAACCTAGTTCTCTAGTGTAAAGAGTCTTTGAGCCCAACTCTTTAGGGAGTTCAACTAATATTTGACATGGATTAAATCTAGATCTCAGGCTGTATCATTCAACAATTTTCTTATTCTTTTGTTGAAGCTTGGGGGTGGGTACAGCTTGAGGTATGTTTGTGCCTGTCTTTTTTTCTTCCCTTCTGAAACCATAGTATCATTCACTTGTGCTAAAAATGCAAATCTTTGTTATGTCGAACAATTGTCCTGATTCACTTTCCTCCCTCCCCTCCCTCCCTCCCTCCCTCCCTTCCTTCCTTTTCCTTCCTTCTTCCTTTCTTCCTTCCATTTCCTTCTCTCTTCCTTTCTTTTTTTCCCTTTCCTTTCCCCCTTTTCCCTTTCTTTTTCCTTTTTTTTCCTTTTTTCCCCTTTCCTCCCTCTCTCTCTCTCTCCTCTTTCTCTCTTTCTCTCTCTCTCTTTTTTTTTTTTTTTTTGGTCTTTTTGAGACAGGGTCCCCCTGTAGCCCCAGCTGGCCTGGAACTCACAGAGATCTGCCTGCCTCTGCCTCATGAGTGCTTGGATTAAAGGCGTCTGCCACCATGCCTGGCCTGATGCCTTTATTTCTCACTGTTTGTTGAATCATTTGGTATTAAAATTTCACTTAGCCTTGGATATATTAAGTCCCACAATAATCTAGAAGTAGTCATCAGTCCATTTCTATTGTTAATACCCTAAAATATAGATATTTTATAGAAATGTATCTAAAATACATAAACTCTAAAACTATGCATATGTCTCTATATATTGTTGACAGTTTGGAGGTAAAAAGTTTAAAACTGCAAATGATTTTTACACATAATATACAGTAGTTAATGTGGACAATTTTTAAAACTTGTGATTCAGGTAACTACCAAAATTGCTGTTCCAGGTGGAAGTATATATACTTTGTTGTATATAGTTTAAAATGGGATGAGGATCTATTGGTGTTTCTGCTCTTTCTTAGATGGAAATGTATCTTTTAGTTAAATTGGGTTATATTGTACTTTCTCTGCTAGTTGTTCATTGTGAATTTAGCTTTCTGTGTTATAATCTTTTTGTTTGTTTTTTGGTCTTTTTGAGACTGTGTCTCCCTGCAGCTTCAGCTGTCCTAGAACTCTCTATGTAAAACAGGCTCACCTTGAACTGACAGAGATCTGCCTGCCTCTGCCTCTGCCTCTGCCTCTGCCTCCTGAGTGCTAGGATCAAAGGCATGTGCCACGACGCCTGGCTATAATCTTTTTAATTCAAGTACTTTGCTTTTCTTATGTCCTACATCCAAGAAGAGGTTGGTTGTGTTCTCCTCTGATACCATGTTTTGTTCATGGCTGATTTTAGTGGTTTGGTACCTTTCGTGTTCAGCTATTGGTGGGTGGCCTTTGGACCTTTTTTTTTTTTTTTAAATTAATTTTATTTATTTCTGTATGTGTATGAATGTACTGTCTGCATGCAAGTTTGTGCACCCGTGTCGTGCAATGCCGCGGAGGTCAGAAGAGGGTATCGGATTCCCCTGGAACTGGAGTTCTCCTGGAATTGGAGTTTCAGACGGTTCTTGGCCGCCATGTGGGTGCTGGGGATCGAACCCGGGTCCTCTGCAAGAGCGGTCGGCGCTCTTAACCGCTAGGCCATATCTCCAGCCCGGGACCTTTTTATTTGTGGAAAAGTTTAGAAATAAGAAGCTCTGTGACTAATCAACAGCCCACTACCATTCTTAAGAATTTTGATAATCTTTCACATCTAGAGATTAGAAGCATTTTGGGGTAGTACTGAGATACTCAAAAGTCATCCAACTTAAAGTATTTTTAGTGGTGGGAATATTTGGTTTTAGTTAGCAGGCCAGAATGAGCTATTAAATATAAATAAATAAATGAATGAATTAATAAATAAATAAAATCCTACAGTGCTTACTTCCTTCATTCAGGGTAGTCTGCTGATAAGAAAAGATTCTCAGCAGGTTTAAATGCTTACCGAAGTGCTTTCCTATATCCATGGCTCAGCTTCTAGACTGTGCTGTGTTATTTTGGCACTCAGGACTTGAAGATTGGAGAGTTGAGTTTAAAACTCTCAATATATCATTAAGTTAGCCCAAGGTCCCTTCTTGTCAGGGAAGACTAGCTGATTCCAGGGAGAAGGAAAAGCAGAATCCAGGGCACCTGTAAATCCCTGTAGTTTTGTGCTGTGGGTTTGTAGCTAATTATACAGCAGGCAGCAGTATTATGCTGTAACCCTGTTGGCATACTTATTTCAGAAAGAGTGCAATTTTCCAGCAGAGCAAAGAAGAGGCTTTGAGGGGCCTGCAAATGAATGAAGTAATGATCATTTTATTGTAACTAAAGCTTTGCAATGGAATCAGAGCATCTGAACTGTGAGGAGATGGGGGTGGGGAGGCACCAATGGAAATTTGTGGTTCAGATGTGTTTTACAGCTCTTGATTTGGATTCTACTGCAGAAATATAGTCACACAAGGAGACCACCACTGGTCACAGCCAGTCAAATTGCTCTTTCTCCTGTGGTACTGTTGTTAGTGACTGCAGTAGGTTATTCAGCTGACCTCTTCTGTTTCTGCTTTGCTGCCTGCTTTCAAAAGATTTTCCCTGTACTGGGTCTCAGTCACAGCTTGATGTAACCACTGCTTCTTTGCATGCATCCCCATCATTTCCATATAGGGTCCTTTTCTTCTCCTTCTTTAAGTTAGAAAGCAAAATAATCAAGAATTTTTTATATTGATAAATGTAGCAAAAATCAAAACAAAATTCATAAGCAATGAACTGAAGAACTTTTGACTGTTAGAAAAGACCGTGTTTCTTAAATTAAAGAGGTTCAGTTAGCACACAGCAACTCTGACTTTGCATTCATGTTGAAGCAGGCTCCCTAGCCATTCTGGGCAGGCAGATCAATAAAATGAGAGGTAACTTAATGCCATGAACCTCAGAATTCAAAAGATTTCTCTTGTCCTTTAAAATCTATATTGATGTGGAATACAAGCTTTAGGTAGAGATAAGAAAATGTAAGGTATTTGGTTCTGGTCTATAGTACCATATAGAATAGTATCTTTGGAAAAGATCCATTTTGGTTTCTCAATTATCAGATCTGTAGAATGAAGCTAATTTTTTAAGTGACTAAAGAGAGAGTGATTCTAATATTTATCAAAATATATGAATGAAGGGGCTGAAGAGATGGCTCAGCAGTTAAGAGCACCTACTGCTCTTGCAGAGGACCGGGATTTGATTCCCAGCACCCATATGGTGGCTAAGAACTGTCTTTAACTCCAGTTCCAGGGGAATCTGATACCCTTTTCTGACCTTCGAGGCAGTGCACGACACGGGTGCACCAACCTACATGCAGACAGTACACTCATACACATAAAAAATAATTTTAAAAAACATATGAATGAAAATTAGCATAGTAAGTGCTTTGAATAGAAAATATGGTCAGTTGCCTTATCAGAGATGATGAGTATGCAATGAAATGTGGTAAATTTTATTTATTTATTTATTTATCTTTTCTTTTTTTTTTTTTTAATTCTTTTCAGTTTATTGCATGAAGGAGTTACACTTGTCCAAGTTAAAAGCGGACCCCAAATGGTTACATTATACAAGCTGTGAGGTTTTTAAACTTGTGACAAGGGACAGAGGGGAAATTCTACTCATTGCAAGGAAACCCTCACTTAAGCTTCAGAGAGCCACAAGCACTTAAAACCCATGAACCTTCAGCTGGTCGTCCTTAGCCAGTCCAATCTCTATCAGGAACTGGCATATGTTCTTGCGCTGGTCACCCTGTAGCTGAATTACTTCTCCATATTCTGGATGCTCAATTACAGTACCATTGCAGGCAAATTTCTTCTTAAACGCCTTCACTAGTTTCTTTTTATCGTAATCATCAGCGATCCCTTGGACAGTAGTAAGGGTCTTCCTGCCGTTTCTCTGTTGAATTCTTATATGGATATGATCCTCAGTGCCAGCAGGAAGCAGGTCATCACCCTTACTTGCATCAGCAAAGGGGTCGAAAGAGTGGAGGTTCTGGATAGCGGACATACAGTACGATTCCTTTTCCTCGGTGGAAACAGCCTGCGGACATACAGTACGATTCCTTTTCCTCGGTGGAAACGGCCTGCGGAAGGCAGCTGCGGGAGAAGGCGGGGGGGGGGGGGCTCCAGGGGGAGGCAGCTGAGTCCTCGGCAGTGGCTCAGTGACTGGGGCTATTTATCTTTTCAAGACAAGGTCTTCCTGTAGCCCCAGCTGTCCTGGAACTCACTCTGTAGACCAGGCTGGCCTTGAACTCACAAAGATCCACCTGCCTCTGCCTCCCAAGTGCTAGGATTAAAGGCGTGCGCCACCACACCCGGCGGTAAATTTTATTTTATTTTTAGCTATACAACTGAAATGTTTGACTTCTGGACAATCTCTTATTTTTGCATAGGTCTTTTGTTTTTTAGTCTTTTTTTTTTTTTTTTTAATGTGTATGAGTGTACTCTCTGTATGTAGGTTTGTGCACCTATGTTGTGCAATGCTGCAGAGGTCAGAAGAGGGTGTCGGATTCCCCTGGAACTGGAGTTAAATATGGTTCTTAGCTGCCATGTGGGTGTTGGGAATCGAACCTGGGTCCCCTGCAAGAGCAGTCAGTGCTCTTAACCACTATGCCATCTCTCCAGCCCCTTTTTTTTTGGTCTTTAAAAGATAGTTTGTCCTTCTTTCTGTGTTCATCTCTTTCTCAACCCCCCAAATGTCTCTCTCTACCAGTGAGGATGAGTTGGCTCTAAAGTTAACCTCATACATGATTGATTGTGTAGATGGTGAGTAATTTGTATAACAGAGCATCAGGATTCCCCAATGAGGGCTAGAGAATTGCTGATGAAAAGAGCTAGCTTTTGTTTGGTAGTTGGTGTACTTTTCAATTTAGGTCCGTTCTCCTGAAAACTCATCCCTTATCCTGTGAAGACTCACTAAGGAGTTGGTGAAGTACTGAATCCAATTTATTAGTTTAAGAAATTGGTTAATAGTTGAGACATTAAGCTGATCTCTAAACTCTAGAAACCTGGATGAATAGAGCCAGAGATCTCTGAACTGAGGTTCCTGGAAAGAGACCTTGCAGGTAGCCCTGTTCTTTAGGATCACTAGAGGAAGGCTTTTCTGCATTCTCATTACCATCTGCAGCTAGTTATCTATTCAGCTACACCTCCCTCTGCTGTAGGATCTGGATATTTTGTGTATTCATGAGGGCCAAGTGCATTATAATTATAATAATCTCTCATAAAATAAAACCCATTCTCCTGAGTGAGAGCTCAAGGAATACAGAGAGCAAAGGTTCAGGGTTTTTCGATCTGAAGTTGCTCTTACTGCCTTATGAGCTCCCTCTATGATACAGGTTTGATGCAAAGAGCATCACTGCTCACAAATCATAGGAGGTATACAGTTTGTGTGCAGCCATATGTCACAGCTTTTTATTTATATGGCCAGCTCAGTCTGTTCTGCTCTTTTCACTGCCATGGAAAGTGCATCATTTTCCTCTCCCAATCTTCCTTCCCACATATCATCAGCACCACCCACTATGTTCTGCCCATTAAGTCTTCTATGTGCCAGAAAACCCCAACAGTGATTAAATGCTGATAAAAGAATATAGAAGGTTAAGATATCAACCAATCAACCCCCTTACAGTATCCCTACATTGTGTGTAGTATACCTTTGCCCTTTTAACATTGAAAATGAGGATTTTTATTTGTTTTTTAGGTTGGAAATGACTGACATCATAATTCTGAGAAATAATGACAAAGACCAAAGAGAATGCAAGAGACTTGCCTTATTTCTCTTTTATGTATCTCAGTCTTTCATGAATTTAGCACATTCTTTATAAGGAAGTCCTAAGGCTGGTCATATTTGGGTACAGTTTAATTTCTGAGAGGCTTGGAGTTTTTAAGCTATTAACAATTTAAAAATAATTATCCTATACTCGTTTAATTAAAAAGTACTAATTTCAGGGCTGGAGGGATGGCCTAGCAGTTATGAGCGCTGACTGCTCTTACAGTGGACCCAGGTTTGATCCCCAGCACCCACATGGTAGCTGAGAACCGTCTTTAACTCCAGTTCCAGGGGAATCCGACACCCTCTTCTGACCTCTGCAACATTGCACGACATGGGTGCACCAACCTACATGCAGATAGTACATTCATACACATACAAAATAAATAAGATTTTTTTTAAAAAGTACTAATTTCAGCAACTATAGTGCTATAACTTATTTCCTCGTGATTTTCAGTTCCCTTTAAGCTACAGAGTATACTCTGCTGTCCTCAAAGAAGGAAGAATATGGCTGAAATTCAGGGTACCTGGATCACTGGATCCATTTCTTTAGATGTTTGTCACATGTCCTAGAAAAACAACATAGGAGAAACTGTAGAATTCTTACTGCTCCTTCATTAATAGGAACAAGAAGTAAGAGTCCAGGAATCACTGGGCATGGTGGTGCACGCCTTCATCCCAGCAGAGGCAGGCGGATCTCTGTGAGTTCTAGGCCAGCCTGGTCTACATAGTGAGCTCCAGGCCAGCTGAAACTAAAGGGAGACCCTGCCTCTAAAAGACCCAAAAAAAAAGAGTCCAGGAATCTTCTCAGGAATTGTATTTCATGTTGCAGATTAAGGTAATATGCTGTATCATATAGCTTGAGTGAATTTCTACCAGCCAATGTTTTATCATTACTCTACATTATTTTATAAATAGAGTTTTTTGTTTTTGTTTTTTTAATCCATGGTAAATGTATTTGGATCCTTTCCTCAACAGCTGCTGTGGTGAGGTAGGTCAGGAGGCTTACCTCTTTGGAGGTACCCTGGGGGTTGAAGGGTAATGAGCACTTAATTACATCTGCTGAATGCCAGAGCTGCTAAACTGGAGCTCCTAGTGACTGGTCTGTATCTACTTTGACAATTCTTTTATTATGGCTTTCACTAACCTATCAGTAACTAACTGTGGTTGTTTAATTACAGAGGGAACATCCCCACGCTAAACAGGTATCGTATGTTTAGTTTCTTTTCCAATTAAAAGCACCCTCTCCCTTAAAAAATAACTTTAAAAAATGATTTAGAATAGTGAAACAAGGGGAAAATACTACTGCAGTCGACAGTGTTATCTGCTAGGGAGCCTGAGCTGCCCTTTGAACATACTAAATTACTACTCTTTCTGTTTGGAAAACATGTCTTCAGCTGTTCAAAAGTAGTACTTGAAAAGTGTCATTATGGAAAAGATCCCATTGAGCCGTATTTGATAGGGAGTTTGCCGGCGTGACGTTCAGCCTTATTGAAAACATCTTTTGCTGAGTTGTCTATCCAGTTTGGGCCTTTCAGAGGAGAAACCTTTAAGGTTACTCTTAGCCTGGCAAATTGTTCACAATATTTTCAATTCTAGTTTCTCCAGAAATAGCTGATCTCATGTTTCATCAGTTTAACTATTTTTCCAAAGTGTTACAATGATGTTAAAGTCATTTTATTTTAAACCTGTAAGAGTAACATTGGAAAAGCATGTTGTTTTGTTTTGAGTCTTGTAAAGAGGCTTCTAAGCCAGTATAACTCGAGTGAGTGATATTTTAGTACATATTTTGAGTTCCTCTGGCCTCCTAAACCAAGCAAGGTCACAGTGCAAGTTTGAGAGGATAGATTGGATTGAATCCATAAAATGGTAAAGTAGTGATAAGTTGGTGGCAAACTCTGTAGATATTACACATGAAAATATTTATAGGCTTACATTATTTTGTCTCTGTTCTTTTAAAATATTAAGTAACCAAAACTAGTTACAACTTTTAAAATCCTATTTAGTTGTGGAGAAAAAAGGGAATGGTTTTTTAGGTTCCCCTGGTCTTCCTTAGAGAGTGAGCTTGGCTCACTGCTGCCAGTAATTAGTTGCTCTGGCCCAGGAGCACAGTAGTAGAGGGAAACTGAAGATTGTGTGTATATGTGTATGTCTCTCTATATCTATCTATCTATCTATCTATCTATATATATATATTTATATATTATTTAAAATATATATTTATTTCCTATGGGGTCCAGTCAAGTGAAAAAGATATTTAACCCCATGTTTGCCACAAACAGTCTGTTAGCTTAGAGGGGCTTCCCTTTAAATGTTGTCTGGAACCCTTTTTTTCTTTCCTGTCTAATAATAGGCAGATAGAAAAGATATACCTCACAAACTTGCTCCCTTAGTAAATATACTTGGTGATCCTAGAAAATAGGATAACTGCATTTCTGGGCTAATACAGCTCAGAGTCCCAATTTCTAGTGAGCACCATGTGTAAGACTTGCTTGATGTGTATTTTGTTTGTTTTACTCATGGTATCTAGTTTCCTCACAATCCCCCACCCCTGCTTTCTATTTCCCAATACTATCAAAATATGATGTACCATTCCCATTTTCATCATTTACCAAAAGAATAAAAACCAGGAGTGTCAGTCTCTTTAGTCTGTGAGTAGCATCCCTATCCTGTAAAGCATTCTATTGCCTTTTATAAATTTGCTGTAGGACCCAGATCGTAGGTTCACATTGCTGTCTCTTTTCCTCCTGCAACATTGCAAGTGGTGTTCTTCAAGAAGGTTTTTGGACAGTTTCTCAAAGTGCAGGTGCCATCGCCTCGCTCTGAACTTGCTTCAGATCAATATGCCAGTAATGTGTCTGACAAATCCTGGAGGCATCCATTAGCTTGGTCCTTCCTTCATAGGCTGCCCTGATTGGTCATTCAGAAATGCCTTATAGTATTATTTATCAGTACATTCTACAGAGGTGCATCAGGAATATTCAGATTCATTATGGTTTTAGATTGAACAAATCAATTCAATTCCCTTCAAGCATCTCCATTTAGCAACTGCTTGTCACGCTTACACATACTTTGAGACCCATGCTCTGCCCTTTTATATCTTGCTAGAAATTAATAAGAGCTTTCAATGGAGATATTTTTGTTCCAGTATAAAAGTGTTTAAAAATAAAAAGGAGAGCTTGCAGTTTGAGCTTGAAAACTCTTTCAAAAAGGGAGAGCTATAATCCTAATAAATATCCCTGTCAACCCACTAAAGGAAAAGGTAAATACTTCAATAAAGTTCAGATTGAGGACTGTGACTTGCTTCTGTTCCATAAATTATAACTTGTTATAGTGATTTACTAAACTATTTCATCATTCTTCTTAATTAGAATTACTGATATATATATATATCAGTTATTACTATATATATAATATAATATTATATATATATATATTAACTGTACCTGGGCATACTTAGCCTATTTCAATGACTAAGGAAAAAATGTCTTAAGTATTATAGAATTACAACTCACTTGGCTTCCATATTCCTTTTCAAGGAGAGGAGATGGGGAAGATGCAGGATGGTTTTTCACCCCATGTACACCCCAGTTCATTTATCCAGTATATTATGCCATTGTATTAAAAACTACATGGATTTCTTGAAAGAGCTTAAGTTTCTATTGGAAGAAATTTGGGAGTAATCTAGTTTGTGTTGGGAAATGCAAACAAAACATGAGTCTTGCATAGCCTTATCTGTTGTGGGTAAAAAACCAGATCTGCTCTGCAACCTGACCCTACATAAACATTTTCTCCTAGCTCTTCTTCCCTGTTGTTAATCTCCCAATCCTTGCCCCTTCCCTCCTTTTCTAATGAACTTGATTGAATTACCATTTAGAATGTCCTTCGCCTCCAACCTCAACCACTATGGCATGACTCATGTAGCTAGTGTCAGTGATGTGCTATTGGACAATTCCTTCACTCCACCTTGTCAACGGATGGGCGGAATGGTCTCTTTCCGGACTTTTGAAGATTTTGTCAGGTAAAACATTGTGGGACTATGTGCATGGAAACCATGGACTTCTCTACTTTTAGAGTTTCACCTTTCTGAAAAATAAAGGTTACCTAAATAGCCATGAGACAGCTAAAGAGATCCTGCCTGGACTATACATGCCCATAGGGAGGTAGATATCCTCCCATTTCCACTCCTCATTCAGGCTTTCTAAAGTCTCTCCCTGCAATGTGAGTCTGGTCAGGGAAAAAAAAAAAGAAAGAAAGAAAAAAGAAAAACAAAAATCATCTTTTCCTTAGGAGCTAACAGAAGAAGCTGTCTGCTCTGTGATGAGTGAAATGTCAGGAGAAATTAAACACAACACTAGAGTGAGCCCCACCAGAGACGATACATCTTTTGATTAAATGCATTCACCATCTATCTCTTGATGTATACTGATGCATTACCCTAGGGGGAAGGGTAATTACATTGGTCTGTCACTGCTCCAGTCCCAGGCTTCTTCTGTTACTTTAAGAGCGATGGTGACAGCACTGCACATATCTTACATATGAAAACAAAACAAAACCAAAAAGCTTTATATCATTCTTTTTAGAAAAAGGAAATATATATATGGTTTATTAAAGTTTAAACAATCCATCCTCCTAATTTCTGCCACTTGGTGATATTTTGCATGTCATCTCTAGCCACTGGTATTTCTATCCAGCTGACTGTTGAGCACAGCGTAGGACTGATTATTCTTTTAGACTGAGCTGCCATGGCAGCATTAGTTTCCTGCCACTTAGGTTTTCTGCCACTTGGACTTTAGTTGTGGGTATTTCTCTTTTTTTTTTCAGGATCTTTGATGAAGTGATGGGCTGCTTCTGTGACTCCCCACCCCAAAGTCCCACATTTCCAGAGTCAGGTCATACATCGCTCTATGATGAAGACAAGGTATGGTGTCTCCTTTAGAAGACTGCTTTGTTCTTTCCAACATGGGACTTGTACTATTTTGTATCTTCCTGACTTTGGACTATTATTGACAAGTCACCTTTTTATGCTACTCTGTAATATTTAATTTTGAATGCCTTTTCTTCTACATGTTTATTTTGAAAACAGATGGATAAAAAAATTCTAAATTTATAAACTAGTATGTTAATTTGGAAGTATTGTAGAGAATGGGTTCTGGTATGTCCTATTCAATGATAACATATCTTGTCATAGTGGCACTATTAGTCTTCAGAAAATGGTGGACTTAGACTACAAAAAAATACATGTTCGTTATAAAAATTGTCTTTTTAAATCCTTTCTTTTGCTTTCTCAGTAAACAATTGTTCATTCCTTTCCCTACATTATTTTTCCATGGGTTGACATATCCATTTTTTGAAAATATGTATGGAAATATACTATGTGGAAATGTGTTAAGTGGCTTATTTTTACTTATATCTCATTACATTTTGTAAAAAGATGTGGCAGATTGTTTCACCCCCATTTTTTCTAATGAAAAAATTGAGACATGATGATCTTCAAGTTTATGTCAAGATTACAGCCACCTTTTTTACTGCCTTTGATGCCTTTTATATGGTTTATTTAACCTCTGTTTGTGGTAGTTGGACAGTGGTTTGGGTTTGCTTATTCCTACTCACTGGCAACCCAAAGTATCCTGTGAACATAGACTTCTTTGTTCTGCAGGAATTGTACCTTCTTCCAGCTTCTGTAGCAGCTGGCCTCACACTTTTCTTTGGTTTGTGTTCTTGGGTTACAGGTCCCCAGAGATGAACCAATTCACATTCTAAATGTGGCTATCAAGACTGACGGTGATATCGAGGATGACAGGCTGGCAGCTATGTTTAGAGAGTTTACCCAGCAAAATGTGAGTCCTTCATTGGGTTAAGGCTGGTGCTAGCCCTTTCCTGCTGGTTGCATCATAGCCTTCCTTTATCAGTTGCTACTTCTAAGGCTTATCATTGATAATGACAGTATCTTTTATTATTATAACTATCAAAACTATGGTTTTGATATAGGTATAAAATTCCAAAGTCACTTAGTGATATATAATGAATATTTTTGTGTTAAGAGCTCAAATATGTAAATGTTTTAGGGGAAGCATATTCCTAAACATCTCGTAGAGCTTTGGTCTTCAACATCCATTATTCAGTCTTACACTCACTTGTTGAATATTTTCTTTTTCTTTGGTGACTTAATTCCATATGTACCTAAACTCCACTCAGATCTCTTCTTTGTTCTTTCCCTCCCTTGGAAATACTTGCTATACTTCACTTTCTATCTTTATTTATTTACTTATTTATTTTGCCATTTGAGTATCTCACATTGAAATCAAACTTCATTGTCTAAACTTGGATTCTAGGGCATTTTCATCACATCACACTTGGGATGTTTTCTCTCTCTCTCTCTCTCTCTCTCTGCATATTCAGAAATTTCACCTCTTTGATAGGACTTCTGAGTAGCTAACTATATTGGTTATTTTTCTGTTGCTGTGATAAAACACCAGGACCAAAGGTAAGTTATAGAAAGGAAGAGTTTATTTTGGCTTACGGTAAGCCCATCCTAGTGAGGAGGCTCAGCCGCAAGTGACAGGCACAACAGCAGGAACAGGAAGCCAAAAGCTCACATCCAAAAGCTCACATCTTCTGTAGCAAACAAGAAGCAGAGATACAGTTAGACGTGGGGCAAGGGCTGTGCCTCGTGACACACTTCCTCTAGCAAGACTACACATCCTAAAGAGTCTATGACCCCCTCAAACAGCGCCACAAACTGGGGACAGAGTGTTCAAATAACTAAGCCCGTGGGGACATTTCTAATTTTTTTAAAATTTTTTTTATTTATTTCTGTTTGTGTATCAATGTACTGTCTGCATGCAGGTTTGTGCACCCGTGCCGTGCAATGCCGCGGAGGTCAGAAGAGGGTCGGATTCCCCTGGAACTGGAGTTCTCCTGGAATTGGAGTTTCAGACGGTTCTTGGCCGCCATGTGGGTGCTGGGGATCGAACCCAGGTCCTCTGTAAGAGCGGTCGGCACTCTTAACCACTAAGCCATCTCTCCAGCCCCGACATTTCTCAAACCACCACACTAACATTACTTTATCTTTTAAATCAGTCAGCTTACATTTTTTTAAAAGATTTTTTTTTTATTCTATGAGTGTAAAATTTTATTTTTATGTGTAAGTGCACCCATGTCATGGAATGCCTGTGGTGGCCAGAAAAGGGTATCATATTCCTTGGAACTGGAGTTGTGGATGGTTATTGCTTCCATGTAGGTACTAGGAACTGAACCCAGGTCCTCTGGAAGAGCAACAGGTACTTTTAACTGCTGAGCCATCCTTCCAGCCCCAACCTACATTTTTTCCAAAAACAATAATAATAATGTTTATTTCTAAAGAACTGATACCTAAATTTATTTGCACCTTTCCGCAACCCCCCATGGGTTTACATTAGTCAGGAATTATTCTAATTTTACACAAGGAGAAAAGGTCAAGATGAGAGATTAAAGCCCTTTTGTCTCCAAGTGAAAAATGATGAAGCAAAGGCTTTGATACCGAATCTAAGAGAAACAGATAGTTTTATCCCCAAAGATAAATAGTTAGGGGAACTGAATAGGCATGCTTAAAACAATAATCTACTGTCATAGTGGTATTACGGGGTATGAGGACCCCCCTTGTACCATTCAGATGCTCTATTTTTGAGCTGTATTCCCAGTCCCCTATAGTTACATTTCATTGTGATATGTGATCGATGCCAAAATGTCCTCCTAAACTGCCTTTAATGGCCACACCCATGTGTTGTCTTTGAATGGACAGCACTTAGTCCATACTGCTTGCTATAAATTTCAATAGATATTTTGAAAACTTAAGTCAGCACTGTAAACATTTAGTGCCACCTGGCATTCATATAGGTAGTGCTAATTGTAGATAGGTGCTGATAAATGTGAATCATCATTTACTCTGACAGTCGCACATCAGGTAAACTGATGGTGAGATTGCAATAGCCAACACAGGGAAAAGGTACTTCCAGAGAAGTGAGAAGAGTGGACTTGGTAATTTTTCTTTAGAAGGGAAATACACTTTCCTTCCTGCCCTTAGCTAGTGACTGTCTAAAGTTAACCTTTGGCCAGTGACCAAGGTAACCTCAGTTTGCTATTGCTATTTCATAGAATAAGTCAATGGAAGTTTCTGCCTAGATTCTAAGACACTAATTGCCTATATTTGACTGTTTTTCCATAATTTGTCCACAATATTAGGCTTAGTAAGACCTCAGTATTGAATACCATCATATAGTGATTTAAAGATGTTGTTTCTAGTACCTTTCTTTGAGGCATTTTGAAGGGTTCAGGTAGAGTGTGCTAGCATTACAGTCTAGAGAAACCATTGACTTTATCAGGTATCATGTTTATCTTGGAATATTCAATATTTTTACTTATTTTAAAAATATATATATAAGAAGTAGAGGAGGGAAAGGCAATTAAAAAAAAGAACCTGAAATGAGAACTTGTTTTGTTTTTCACTTCATAATCATACTCCTAGCAGTTTAGAAAAAGTTTTTTTTTAAAGCACACATTAAACTATCAAATAGGTTGATGCAAATTGTCCAAATAATCTTCTAGTCCCAGCATGTCTTTTTTCTCTCATAGAAATTAGGATCATATATTTGTAAATGACTTGTGGAGGAGATTGAGGCAGTCAGTGTAAATGGAGTTTCTCCAGGTGCTGACGCCTAATCGCTGGGTAATAGCTGTGGACTTGCTGTGAGACCCACATTATTACAATGTAATCAGAATCCTGTTGCTCTGCTGTTATTGTCAGCCACTTGTGGAATTTTAAAAGCAATAACAATTTTGATTTTAAATCATGGCATTATTAAAGTTATTTCTTCCCTTGCCAGAACATAGCTATTGATGCTTGTCTTTGAAGGACCTGACTGTTAGGGAATTTTCTATCAGTATCTGAAACCTTTCTGTTGCTCAGTATACCAAGAGCAGAGCAGCTCCACATCTTTCTTTTACCAGAAATTTTTAATTGTAATGTCAATATTTATTTATTTCCACTAAAGAGTATGATAATCATATGGATAATATTTTAATGTGTTTAGACCCAAACTTACTTATATCTACTTATTTATTGTTGAAATTTGCTTATAGAAAATTTGTTTTTCTGGTTAGTTTTTGCTTATACTATCAATAATATTTGTGTTATTACTCAGAATACCATAGCAGAAATATGGAAATAGGAGGAAATGGCCCAGAAGTATGTTTCTTTATGAGAGAAAACCACTTCGAATTAAAAAACAAAAACAGTGCTCGCTTCGGCAGCACATATACTAAAATTGGAACGATACAGAGACCCGGGTTCGATCCCCAGCACCCAATGGCGGCCGAAAAGCCGTCTGAAAACTCCAATTCCAGGAGAACTCCAGCGCCAGGGGAATCTGAGACCCTCTTCTGACTCCGCGGCATTGCACGACACGGGTGCACAGCCTGCATGCAGACAGTACATAGTGATACATACAGAAATAAATAAAATTAAAAAAAAAAACAAAAAAAAAAACCATATACTACTTGAAGTAAGAATTAAGAGTTAGCGGGTGTGGTGCGCACGCCTTTAAATCTCTAGCACTATGGGGAGGCAGAGTATTAGGCAGGATCTTTGGTGAGTTCGATAGGCGCAGCCTGGTCTGAGCCAGGTGAGTATGCACAGGAGCTGGGGCTACATGGGAGACCCTTCCTCGAAAAGACCAAAAAAAAAAAAAAAAAAAAAAAAAAAAGAATTGGCAGCCAACAGTATGTCTTAGCAGATACAAATGCCTGCTGCCAAGCCTGACAGTCTTGAGTTCAATCCCTGAGATCCACAAGTTAGAAGGAGAGAATCGGCTCCCACCAACCATCCTCCAGTCTCTACACATGCACTGTGGCACACTCGTACACACATAGGCCCTTCATAGACACAGATAGATAGATGGATAAATGGATTGATGGAGGTACCATAATGTATGTATATATGTATGTAATTTTTTCAATTAAAAATTGGCTTATAAGCATTTCACATTATAACAATTATAGTCTGTAGTCTTTAGTCTGCCTGTAGGTTGTAAAAGTCCACGAACCTTTTTCTTTGTATTCTTCCTGTATTCTCTCCAGTGACTCAATTAGTGGGCTTACTTTCCAGCTTATTGCCATGTAGCCCCTATGTTGGGGTCTTTTAAAACATCTAATACCTTTACCTTATGTTGAGGTCTTTTAAAACATCTGATACCTTTGCCTTTTGAGGTAAATAAACAGTACAGAATTGTGGAAAGCTTAGGTACAGAAGCTCAGACTCAGAACTATAAGAGCCTGTCTTGAAACTACTAGTCTTTATTGCCTTCTAATATACTATTTGTCTGTACCAAGTAGAGCTATGGTCCCCAAGTTTAAAAACTATTAACAATTGTTTTTAATAGCCCCTCCTTTAATTTTTTTTTTTTTAAAGACAGTCACTATGTAGCCCAGGCTCTCCTTAAATTCATGATCCTTATTCCACAGCCTCCTGAGTGCTGGGATTGCATGCATGAACCAAGCACTCTGGCTGCTTTTTATAATTTTTTTGTGTATGTTTATGAGTATTTTCCCTGAATGCATGTAAGTGGATGATGTACATGCAATGTCCTCAGAGACCAGAAGAAAGTGTTGCATCCCTTTGAACTAGAATTATAGCTACAAGTGGGACCTCATCAAACTCAAAAGCTTTTGTACAGCTAAAGAAACAATCAAGGAAGTGAAGAGAAAACCCACAGAGTGAGAGGAAACCTTCACCACTGATACATCAGACAAAGCATTAACATCCAGAATATATAAGCTATTTAAAAAACAAAGAAGAAAATAAATGACCTACTCAAAAGATGGAGTAAAGAGCTGAACAGAGACTTCACCAGTAAGGAAGTAAAGATGGCTGAGAAACATCTTAAAAAGTGTTCAACATCATTAATAATTAAGGAAATGCAAATTAAAACCACACTAAGGTATCATCTCACTCCAATAAGACTAGCCAAGATCAAGAAAACAAAAGAGAACAAATGCTGGAGAGGTTGAAGGGAAAGGGGAACACTCATGCACTGCTGGTGGGAATGTAAACTGGTACAACCACTGTGAAAAGCAGTGTGGAGAACCCTTAAAAAACTCAAAATGAGCCTACCACCTGACCCAGCCATACCACTCCTGGGCATATACCCACAAGACACATCCTACCACAAAGATACATGCACAGCTATGTTTATTGCAGCTCTCTTCACAATAGCAAAGAGCTGGAACCAACCCAAATGCCCCTCAACTGATGACTGGATAACAAAAATGTGGTACATCTACACAATGGAGTTCTATGCAGCAGTAAAGAAAGATGACATCATGAGCTTTGCTGGTAAATGGATGGAACTCGAAGCAATTACACTAAATGAAGTAACACAGTCTCAGGAAAAAAAAAAAGCAAATGGTTTCCCTCATTTATGGATGCTAACACCAAATCCCCAGTTGGCAGGCAAACTGAGCAACTTTATTATTATATTTCATTGTATCTGAAAGCAACCATGCTATTCCAATGTGAATCTCTAAATGGGCTCTAGAATTGCCTTACCACTTATATTCACACATTGTAATTACCATATATGGATGGAAGACATGTAGTCATATTCTTAAACAAAAAGAAAAAATGTAGTTACACATCTTTATACCTGCATGCAAATTTACTGTTAAAATGTGAATCTCTGAATGTGTTTAGGAATCAACCTATAATTTATTTTCAGAATTTGTAATTTTGACTTATGTGTGGAGTGTATATATGCATATTTCAGAATAATGTAAAATAAAAAAAATGAGAAAAATTTCTGATAAAAAAAAAAAGAATTATAGCTACCATGTAGGTATTAGGAACCAAGCCCAGGTCCTCTGGAAGAGCAACTGTATTCTTAAGCAAGGGACAGTCTCCCCAGCCCCCCTTCTTACAATTTTTAAAGAGAACCTTTAAAAAAATACTTTCATTTAGCCGGGCGTGGTGGCGCATGCCTTTAATCCTAGCACTTGGGACTCAGAGGCAGGTGGATCTTTGTGAGTTCAAGGACAGCTGGGGCTACAGGGAGATACTGTCTCAAAAAGACCAAAAAAAAAAAAGAAAAATACTTTCATTTAAAGTACAGAGGAACTGTACCCAGAGGATTTAGGATTAGGTTGTGTTTTAGGAATCCAGTATCTAATGGTAGACAGTAGCTGTGATCTAAACAACAGTTAGTCTCCTTTATCTATTTTATAGAAAGTTACTTCCTTCTACATGGTTTCATTTAGCTTCTCTGTCAGTATTAATCTTCACAGTTAAATCTATGCCCAATAGTGTAGGTTCTTTAAGCATAAATTATGGTACGTGTCACAGTATTTTATCATTTTTCTGATAAAATACTTTTAACTAAAGCATCTTAGGAAAGAAAGGGTTTATTTTAGCTCACATGTCCAATTTATAATCTCTCTGCGGGGAGGGGGGAATCAAGGCAGCTGTGACTTGAAGCAGCTAGTGATATCCACAGTCAAGAGCAGAGAGAGACTGAATGCTTGCATGGTTGTCTTCAGCCTGCTTTCTCTACTCTTACACAGTCTAACACCCAAACCTAGGGAATAGTGCTTCTCATAATGGCTGGGGTCTTCTTACTTCAATTATTAATATAATCTAGATAATCTCCTACAGCCATACACACAGGCCAACCTGGTCTTGGCAGTTCCTCACTGAGACTTTGACAATTAAAACTAACCTTCAGTAAATTTTCCCTTGATATAAATCAGTTCTGAGACTTCATGTGATTCTTTCTCCTCCACCAAGTTGTCTTTTGTTCAGGTCAGTATAAAACTTATTCCTTAACATTTAGTCAACCAGGATCTATGTTCAAATTTATTTCCAAATTTGAATGTTCTAAACTGAGTTCCAGATATCCAGAAAGGATGCATATTCACATCAGAGTTTTGTTTAGACTGCACAAGGCAATATTGGGTAATATCCTTTATCTTCTGTTTATAGAAAGCTACTTTGGTTGAGCATGGGATCCGGCGTCTTACGTTCCTGGTTGCACAAAAGGTATTGACATATGAATTGTATCTGTCTAGTCTTTCTATGCTGGTAGCACAATTTTTAAAACTAAAAACTGGGAAGCCAGGCATGGTAGCATTGGGGAGGCAGAGGGAGGCCAATCTCTTATGAGTTCAAGGCTAGCCTGGTCTACATAGCAAGTTCCAGTCCAACTGTGGCTATAGGGAGAAACTGTCTCAAAAAGACTAGTAGGAGTAGTAGGAGTAGTAGTAGTAGTAGTAATAAATAAAATAAGAATTGGAGTTATGATATTATGTTTAATTATAGATTTTATGCAGTGAAATAACTTTCTCTGTGAATTTAACTTTTTTAATCGTATATAATATTTAGAGTTCAGGGAAATGCTTTCTAAACATCATCTGTGACTCAGTTTTTTTTTTTTTTTTTTTTTTTTGTCTTTTTTTGAGACAGTGTCTCCTGTAGCTCTAGCTGTCCTGGAACTCGCTCTGTAAACCAGGCTGGCCTTGAAGTCACAAAGATCCTCCTGTCTCTGCCTCCCAAGTGCTAGGATTAAAGGCGTGCGCCACCATGCCCGGCTGTTTTTTGTTTTGTTTTGTTTTTGGTCTTCAGTTTGCTTTTAATGTTATTACTAATTGCCAGTTTCTGATGATTTTTCTCTTGCCCCATCTCCCATCTTATACTTAAAAGGATTTCAGAAAACAGGTCAACTGTGAGGTGGATCAGAGATTTCATGTAAGTAAAAGGAACAACTTTAAAAGATAACTTACTGTATTATCTGTTGGCATTGATTATTTAAACCTAGTATGTCTGAATTATTTGGAAGGGCTAGACTCATGTATCATCCTTTTTTCAAAAAGTATGATCACGAATATTTAATTCTATCAAATGTTCTATAGGAAAGAACATTTTTTTTTACTCTATAATGAAATTCTCAGTGTGTTTCTGAGAAATAGCAAAGAATAAGCCTGTGCATTTCTTCCATTGCATAAGATAGTAATAGGAACATACTAGCTATTTCTCAAGTGCACATAGTGAATCAGTATCGAGCAGTCCCAGTGTACTTTGAGATCCTGACTTCTACTAAAGATCGATATGAGTTCTGTTATCAAGAAATCTCAATTTCTAGGGACAGTAATTTATTCTTTAAAATTCTTTAATAAAGTCCAAGTTGCTATTTTTTTTTCCCAAGTTGCTATTTTTGTCTTGTATTAATTCTAAAAGTTAAGCATTCAGTTAGGTCTCCCATTTAACTGAATTATATCTTAATATTTGTGAGCTAAATTTTCTTTAAACATTTATTTATTTTTTATTTGGTCTTTCTGAGACAGGGACTCCCTGCAGCCCCAGCTCTCCTAGAAGTCCCTATGTAGACCAAGCTGGCGTTGAACTCACAGAGATCTGCCTGCCTCAGCAGGATTAAAGACATGCACCACCATGCCTGGCTAACTAAATTTAAAAAACAATTTTTTTTAAATTAGAACAAAATAACACAACTTTATTTTACTTTATTTTCTTTTTTTTGTTTTTTAATTTTATTTATTTTTTATGTGTATGAATGTTCTGTCTGCATGTAGGTTTGTGCACCCGTACTGTGCATTGCCGTAGAGGTCAGAAGAGGGTGTCGGATTCCCTGGAACTAGAGTTAAAGACGGTTCTCAGCTGCCATGTGGGTGCTGGGGATCGAACCCAGGTCCTCTGCAAGAGCAGTTGGCACTCTTAACCACTAGGCCATCTCTCCAGCCCATATTTATTTTATTTTCTAATGGGGATTTTTTTTCTACTGCTTCATTCCAAAAGTTAATCTCTTAGCAGACATCTGACTTGTGGTATAGTATACTGTGGTATACTCTGGTCATATCCAGTATGGTGATAGCAATAAGGCCAGAAGCCTAGCCTGCAGTTATGACACTATACTCAGAAGGACTGACTGTGGTCTTACTGATCGAGTCTATGTAGCTAAATAAGATTCCAGAGGGTGTTAGGAAGTCTTAATTTTCCTGGGTATATTTTACTGTTTCATTGTTTATTTGTTGTAGCAATTAAGATAATTGTTACTATTTAAGTACATCTCATTTGTAATCATGAGCAGATAACATTTGGGGCTCTAAAAAGGCTTTCTCAACTCCAGGCCCTAGGTATGATTTTTATTGCCCTTTTGTTTATCAGGTCTCTAGCATTTGGTATTTTGTTTTCCCTCATACAATTCACCTTGCCAATCTAGTCTATAGAGAAACAAGAGAATCTACCCTGCAAGCTAAACAGCTAAGGGCTTTCAGAAATGCTTTAGGAAATGTTGTGGACTACACAACTCCCTTGTGTTATTGATGTCAGGAAATCCAGCAGAGTGAAGAGATATATCAATCAATAAGTTCAGATAGGAAACTAGAGTCAGTGGAGAAGTATGAGGAGCTTAGAGAGAACCCTGAGGCTTTAGGAAGAAAAATCAGGAGCTTAAAGAATAAAATTGATACTTAGGGATACAAAATGAAAGCCCATGAATAAACACTGTGACTGGTTGATGCTATCACAAAGAACTAAGGCGCACATGCCAGAGCCAGGCCCTGGATTTTGGAAAGGTATTGAGTTAGGTTTCTAAACATTTAATAATTTTCTTTTTATCCCGGACATTGGAATAATAGCATATAATTGTGTGTTCTGATACTTGATTTTTAAAATCATTTTCCTTTTTGCTAAAATTGCATACAATCTTCATATATACAGTGCAGCAACTGCTTTCCTATAAGCCTTCCATGATTAAAACTGCCCATTAACTTTTTCAAATAGCTAAAATTATTCTCAGTAGCATTTTTTATTATTGCTCTAGATATAACACACACACACACACACACACACACACACACATCTCTGAATCTATGTCATGTCCTAGGATATATCTAACTGCTTTAAAACGTTTTTCTTATTGTCCTCATATTTCTGGATTTAGATTGAATGGGGCCATGAATGGACAAAATTTTCTAGTTAATGAGGTTAGGAGGGATCCTCTGGAGATCATTGTCCAGTTCTTATTTATAATGGCATAAAGTGGTAAATCAGTGAAATTATAAGTTCCTTGATTTTTCCATGAATGTAGGAAAGGGTGCTTTATAGCTGAGAGAACATTGAAATTTAGTTGTGGGCTAGATTTGTATTAAGGAATTGAATGTTAAGGAACTGAGGTACTTTATTTTGGGCTCCTTAGAAATGATTATTGGGTTTGCAGGGGGCAAGAGCAACTATTACTGGCTGCTGGGGAACCTTCATAGGAATTGCACAGATCCAGAGTGACTGACTTGGTGCTGTTCTGAGTTCTTCTCTTTGTGATAGCTTGTCCTTCATGAAGGATGCTTAGCCTCTGTCTTATCATCTGATGTATGCTTGGCCCACAGTTAGTGTAGTGTGAAAACGACGAAGCTTTCCGGGAGTGTTAGAGATGCATCTCTTGATCTCACTGGCTTTCTGGTAATCCACTGTGATGTATGCAGCCTCCCTTGTTCTACACTGTAAAATCCCTGTAGTATTGAATAGAAGAGAGACTGTCCCTCTGAAGGGGAAAAGAGAGAAGGAAGGTTACCAAGTTTTGTTAAGAACAACATTGGTTGGTTGGAATGAAACTAACAGTGCTGTTTCAGTCATGGATTTTTAGACTGCCCTATAACCATAAAGCAAATAAGGTCTAGACAAAGGAGGGACTCCTAGAGAGAGGTATGTTGTGAGGTGTTTATTTTGATGCCAGTGATGTCTGTAAGCACTCCCAGTACTTACTTAATCATCATCGTGGTTGTCCCCAGAATGGTGTGTCTGCTACTGCCTTGATCACTTAACTCTATACAGAGACTCTTGTTCTGAGATAGCAATTACTCCAAGAGTAAAGAGGCTTGATGTTGAATCTGTTTTCATAGTCTTGTAATTAAGTCAAGTCTCCATAATGAGCTGCAAATAACTCCTTAAAATTAATGCTTAAGGGGCTGGAGAGATGGCTTAGCGGTTAAGAGCGCCGACTGCTCTTGCAGAGGACCCGGGTTCGATCCCCAGCACCCACATGGTGGCTGAGAACCATCTTTAACTCCAGTTCCAGGGGAATCCAGCACCCTCTTCTGACCTCCACAGCATTGCCTGACACGGGTGCACAAACCTGCATGCAGACAGTACATTCATACACATAAAAATAAATAAAAATATATTAATGCTTAAATAAAAAGTTTTAGGAAAAACATCTTTCCTTTTAAACATGTTTGTTTCTGTAATTAATTAGTTACCCTGAAAGCAAAAGAAGTCCCTTCAATCAATTTTTGTTTGGTTAGATTTATTTATTTATTTACTTACTTATTTATTTTTGTGGGGTCTCTAGTCTCCACCTCCCAAGTGCTAGAATTGTAAGCATATGCCTTTCTGCCCAGCTTCAGCCTTTTGGTTTCTGTGACTATTAAGTTGCAGTTGGTTTCACTAATATTTCAGGTCTGAAATTATAAAAATGTATCAGAAAGAACTAATTGGGATATATTATGGTTTTTAAAATTTGCATTCTCTATACCTTTTAACACGGTTGGCTTTTTTTTTTTCTTTTTTTT